>AYEL01063638.1:0-102579 GCA_000484575.1 Olivierus martensii
GTTTTTTATCTATCCATTTTTCTATGTAGAGATGATATTGCACGCCGAGATTTGCAGTATTATTGAGAATTGCTTGAAAAATCTCAGCAGAGAATAGGGAACATGACAACTACTGAATTAAATACTATCGTTGTTAAGTATACGGATATATATCACTGCGCTTATTAAGTAGAAGATACATTTTCGTTAAATATCTTTCTCTAGACTACGGTAAATGTGTTTAAGCTCACATTTTTCGTCAACGATTTAAAAATTGATAAATTATACAAGGAATTGCATATTATCATCTTCTTCACACTTATTTTCACTTGGACGATTTATCCATTGTATTGTTTTTTAGAGGTAATTCTTAAAGCTTCACCTGTGACCTGCAAATACAGAAATATGTGAAATTCTTTTCCATAAATCTGTTCAATACTGCTATGAGTTTGAACAGAAATATATATTTCAGTTTTATCTGAAAGGTTTACACGAAACAATCATATTCATTGGATGAAAATGTTTAAAATATAACAAAATTTTCTTCTTACTATAACAAATGTTGCTTTGTCATATCCAATTCTTGTTTACCAAATGCACAGCACATCGTAAATACGAAACAATTTTCTGTTTCTAAAATAAACTTAAAGATGATAAAAATGTGATTTATTTAAGTTTTTAATTCAAAATATTTTGAAAAACTGTACGGTTTGCTCCTATTTTTCGTTTAAATAATGTAAGAGGCGTGGAGTAAAGCCTGGAACACACCGAGGCTATTCTGCGCAGAATACCAGAATGCAGAAAAGTTTCATTCTGCTTTGGTTCTGTTTTCTGCAAAATATAGCAGGTGACACACACAAATGCAGTTAAGTGAGCTAAGTACAGTGCATTCCGCCGCCATTTTACATCCTCTGCTGCTCGATAATCACAGATAACTTTGTGAAAAGTAAACCATAATACTACATTTTTCTTCTAATTTTAAAATTACAAAATTAGAAAAAGAAAGATAGTATTATGGTTTTCTTTTCACAAAGTTATCTGTGATTATCATCGGCAGAGGATGTAAAATGGCGGCGGAATGCACTGCAATTAAGAAACGAAAAGCGGCACCTTGTGTTTTTCTTATATTTAACAAACTGATAATTTATAAATATATTCTAAAAATAATTTCAAATATTTTTTAAATATGAAATATTTTCATTTTAAAAGGAAATCATTATTTATATTATATTTCCATTACATTCTATTATAATTTTATGATTATAATATAATTTCTCTGCGTCTGGCAATTGTGATCAGAAGTTATTTTCAGAATGATCTATATTTATTGTTATTTTATGCGGTTTGCCAATGGATTTCCATAGACTGCTTTAAAACTATATCCTTGTAATTTTTGTTCTTTTTGTCATAAAGAAAGGACTATTTTCTTATGTATTTTCGATAAACATCTCCGTATTTATAGCAGGCAATGATCGTTTATATTCCGCCATGTTTTAAATGTATATGACGTCATATGTAAACAATGCTACGATTGGTTGGTATTTAGGCAGAAACCTTGAGCAGAATGAAAAACTTGAGCTGTGCTAATGTCAATTTTCTGCCTTGTTTCTGATTTCATACGCATAAATTTCTTTCTGTTTTTTGCCGCTCTTTCTGCAATTCTGCGTAGAAAAGTGTCGGTGTGTTCCAGGCTTAAGTACAGAGCGGTTTTTTGCACAGCTGGACTTTAAACGCAAGTATTTTAACCTATCGTATAAATATTTAACAGGGTCGTTAACGATCGCATTGCGCAACTATTACCGTATAATTCATCCTTGAACATTTTAAATTTGCTACAAAATTGTACAAAATGTCAGCTACCCTGCACTTAACCAGAAACGGGGTAAGAGCTTACGTGCAAGTTAAGAAAGCTTTGAAGTTTATTTACACACGATAATTGCAGAATTATGAACAAATTTACTATAAAATGCTTATTTCCGCATTAAGATAGGTTATTTAGTTTTACAATTATCCTTTGTTAAAGAAAGAAGAATTGATCTCTGAAATCTGAGAGGCAGTATCGTGAAATAAAACAAAATTATAAAGTTATGTAAGTACACAAACTGTTTAATAACAATTTGTGTACTTATATCAATTTATGTTTTTGTTTTATTTCATTATACTCCTATCACATTATTTCCACTATATCCGTTTTTACTTTTTAATTTTCAAAGTAACAAAATACACATTTTGTTATTTAATGTAAGAAAATGTTTATTATCAAATAAAATATGGTTTATAAGAAAATTTTAATTGATATCTTTGAATTTATCAACAGCATCTCGACAACGTTCACATTTCGTTCATTTCTTTTGAATAATCGCCCCTGCTGGTTTTTCTGACGTAGCTGGGAACCATGTTATATGCTAGAAAAAGAAGTTAATAAACAAATTAAATTGTAGAACATGAAATAATAAAATTGAACGTGTTATGAGGCTAGAGCAGCCTAATACGCGATTACCCCAAGGTGCTGATCTACACTTGCCCAGGTAACAATATTTACGGGGAAAAGCTTACCAGGGTTTTTCTCAATAAATTTTGAAATGTCAAAAAATATTGGCATAATGTAAACCTTATTCAATATTCTTCGTACTTATTAAAAAATATCTCCTAATATGAAGTTTAATATAAACTTTAATCAATATTCTTCATTCTTACCAAAAACATATCTCCTAATATAAGGTTATCTTAAGAATTATTGCCCTTTTAAAATACTGTCAAAGTTGTGTGTGCTGTTCGGACGCGACGCTTTTGTATAGGTTGATGTAAATATTGGAATGGCATCATTCATCGTTCGTTATCTATGTCGATAGGTTGATATTAACTTTTAGTAGAATACTACAATATCAAATAGCAAAATTTGGCTTATCTTATAATAAAAAAGCCCGATAATGCACTTCCCCCAACTACGCCTTATCCCACTCCACCTTATTATAAATTATTTGTTTAGCAATTCTTAAAATATTTTATGTATCTTAAATACGTAAGCAGAAGAGTGTTTAGTGATTCCATTGAGTGATTTCTTTTATAAGTACATACATACATACATACATACATAGCAAATGATGGTATAAGATAATCTTTGATACATTTGTTTATTTATTGAGTGATTTCTTTTATAAGTACATACATACATACATAGCAAATGATGGTATAAGATAATCTTTGATACATTTGTTTATATAAAGCTTTTACCAGTGGTGAATAAAATTATCAACTAAATACAGTCGGACCCCGTTAACACGCGAGTCTGCTTAACACGCGGTTTTACCATGGCTACCTTGTTAAGCAATCGCTTGTGATATCACTCCTAGATATCTTCGTCATTAAACCTCGTGATCAGTGAGATTAGCTGCACGTTCAATCATTTTGTATTGGTCAAATCACACAGAAAATTCATATTAATGTTAGAACTTATATTATCGCTCAATTTATTAATACTGTAACTTGCGGTTTAGTAACCATGGACTCCGACTACCGCGTGTTAACGGGTCAAACTATATTTGCAATGATATTCATTGATATTCTGTCGAACGACCACTGTCTGATTCGATCCGTTTTGATTATATAATCAGATCGTGTAATGGAATATACAGTGATACCTCGGTTCACGAACACAATCCGTTCCTTGACCCTGTTCGTGATCCGAAAAGTTCGTAATCCGAATCAATTTTTCCTATTGCAATTAATGTAAATCCAAATAATACGTTTTTTGTCCTAGAAAAAATTTTTAACATGTTATGGCTTTATGTGTGGAAATAATACAGAAAGGAAATAAATATAACAGTAATATTAGAAGAAAGCATGTTTAACACCACCTTCACTAACACTTTTAACTTTTTTGGGAGCCATAATAAGGGATAAATTTAATTAAATAAAGAAAAAAACTAAAATATCAACACTTGTTGGAACTTTACTGTACCCATATGAGCTGGGCGAACTGGATTGCTGCTTGGGGCGAGGCTGTGCGCAGGGTTTTGTGCGCCGCGAGTCACGTGCGCTCCATGCACTCCGTGCGTGTGTGTTCGTGAACCGAAGCATCGTTCGTAAAGCGAAGCAAAATTTGTTCGCAAATGGTGTTCGTAGACCGATTTGTTCGTGAACCGAGACGTTCGTGATCCGAGGTATCACTGTACTCAAAATTAGTATGTATATACTTTGGATAATAAGAAATATGCATGGGAAATTTGAATACTGTGATTTATTTGATTCCCAACATATTTTTTTATGCCGATGAAGAAATTAATAAAACAATTTTCTATATAAAAAATCCGAACTTTAAATATTAACAACAAATGAATAATATTATTTAAGATTAACTTTTAAATGTTATATTCATTCGTTTAGTTGAAACGAAATTCTCAAAAATTCATTAAAGCATTCGAATGCGGATAATTAATTTAATATCATTGTGTAAGAAAAAAATCTCTACACACAAATACTCAAAAATTCATTAAAGCATTCGAATGCGGATAATTAATTTAATATCATTGTGTAAGAATTTCATTAGCATGAACTGGTGATATTTGGAGCATTTAAATTAAAATTAATACTCAAAGCATACATGGGAATGTACTTTAGGCATATAATAGATATAATAATTGATTATTCTTTGCCTTTAAAGATTATAACGAGCATTATCAATGTGATGAAATGAGTTATATTTATGAATGTTTAAAGTGATATATTGATGCATAAACATGGTTTAGTCCAGTATAATAGATACTGTAATTAACTTACATCAAATTTTGCATGTCAGTTCGGATTCAGCTGAGTTAGCAGTTCATAACTATTTTTTAAAGTATTCCTTGATTTTATCTTAGAGGACTATCAGTCGGTAGTGAATTATTATTGTCATTGTACTTAAACATAAGATAATTATGACAAATTTAAACAGAAAAAAGAAATTAGCAAATTTCATTCTAAATGCTTTATATTAGTACTTTATATTAATATTTTTTCTTATTCACGTGATACAACATAAGTTAAACATCATATATGTGTCTGGCTTAATGATTGCATAATAGTAATGTTAAAAAATTCTTCTATGTTCTCTCCTTTTATTGTAATAATTAAATTTAATAATTCGAATGGTTTTCCATTAAATATTTCTTTGTTAAGAATATTTTCATTAGACAAATAATGCCTTCTGTTTTAATATTGATAGCTCGATTTTAAATTTTTCGTTTATTTTTTCTCATAAATTATTCAGAAATATTTAAAAATATATTGTTATATATCTGTTAAATATTTAAAGCAATTATAAGTAATGAAATAAATTTTTCATCTTTTAAATTCCTTACCAATATTGATGATGATAAAATAACCTAATAATCATTTTCAATATTAAAATTAAGTATATCTAAAAACGTTTTTTACAGATTGTTCATTTTTGTTCTATTTTTCATAATGCTATATTTTATCATAAAATGATTTTATTAAAATTACCATCATCTTATTAGATTTCATTGAAATTATATTAATATTTTAATTTATGAACAAAACTCATAGGTAATGTTTAATTTTATTTCTTTTAAATAATTTATTTTCTTTGATAATTTTTCAAAACAAGTTATTATTGATTGAAAGAAATTAATTTAAAAAAATACATTGCTAAATAATTACATGGTCTTTACATAATTCATTCTCTGAAGAATTTCAATAAAGCACACAGTGTTGCGAAGCTCTTCATTTGATGTTTTGTGCATTCGATGTATGTATATGTAATGCTTTTTTACAGAAATTAACTGAAACCAGGAAAAAATTAATTTTGAAATTAAAATATATTATTAAAATTCTTTCTAAGAATTCGGGTGTGATCTTTAAATATTTATGAAATTTAAGAAATTCTAAAGATTGAAAGCACTATTATGTTGCTGAAATTATGAAGTTGTACATAAAAATGTATGCAATTTTGGAAAACTTGTGATAAATTTGAATAGATAGTTTTATCACAGAAAAATAATGTAAACTGTTAAGAATAGAAACAAATAAAAGAAAAATAAAAGCGCTACAGCAATCGAAAAATTATGATCTTATGATTTATTTGTTATTTTGTTTAGTTACTGGTTTTTTTCACTTTTTCTCAATATTGTTATCAATTTATTTATGAAATAAACTTATTTGAGTTCATTTTTCAGCAAGACCTGAAGAATAAAGAAATGGAACAGGTTATATAAATTAAGAAAATCACCTGTCCTCCTTTTTCTTATTTGAAAATCGACAAAATATAGCTTTCAAAATTAAAACGGATATGCTGTACATTACTGTAAATTATAATAATTCTTTTATTAACCAAAGCTATGACTGGCATAAAAAACAAACAGTTTAAAACTTGGCTGTGCTGGCCGCTAAATTCCGTACGATTAATCTATTCAGATTCATTAATTGCGGATATACTTAGACATCATTATCGTCAGCATTTCTATTTCTTTCACTGTTGGATATATATGCTTGTTTCTTTTGTTCCCATATATTTTTATTTTACGCAATCTGCATCCGCTGGGAACCAACTGTTGTTCTTTATTTAATAGATTAATACAAGATGCAATTGGATTATATTTACCAGTTTAATATATACAGTACATATTTACATAGAGTACATAGAGTACAGATCGGGTACAGTGGTGTAGAACGACGAGATGCCAAGAAAAGAGATGCTGCCACACTAACAGAGAGGCACTTATATATCTTTGGCGATCTTAGTGGATGTTGCCACTTCAAGCACAGTAATATAATATTATCAACGTTGCCATTTTGTACATATAACTAATCATGATACCAATCTCTATCGTTTGTATTGTCTTCTAAAATGCTTTTTCCGTCTTGGTAGCCATTCTGTAATTCTTTGTCCAATGGTTATTGGTATATTTCGCTATGCGGCTAGCCCAACAGCATTAAATGCTTATAAGTGCTACCATTATGTATCCAGTTTTGGTTACTGAGGTATAACCTAATAAATTTCGAAATAATGAATAGATTTTATGAAACTCAATAGAAATCGATTCCGAAATACTATAATATTTATTAAACATACATTTCTAATCATTAAAAAATAATTCCTTAAACTCTTATTTCTGATTTTCACTGCAAAAATGTCCGCAAATTAGAGCAGCATTCTCAGTTGAATTTATAATTATGACTACATTCAGATAAAAATTGAATAATTCTCCTATTCATATAATATTTATTTTAACGTTATCTCTTTTTATCTTTATCTATATTTGGGTTATATTCATGAAATTTACATTTCTAACAAAAACTTATTATAACCATTCGTAAATGTAAATGTTGATGTAGAAACGGCAATAAATTTATAATTTTCAGTTGAAATTAATATCTTAGCAGGATTTCTCAGGAAATTCGCTAAATTTTAAAAACAGAATGCTAGAAATTATGCATATTTTTCATCGACCATGAATAAATGTTATTTTCCTTGCCAATTTGCATTATTTTGATTTTGAGCAACTGAAAAAGTAATAGATTGATATTTAATTCAAATTGAAAATTTGAACACCATATAATTTGTATTAAGCATTTACGCTAGAACTGCCCCATATTCCATTTCTATCCTCTATGTAAAAATGAGCATTAATTAAGTAATTAATATAAAATTTCAAAATTTTCACATTATCGTCATGATTTCATCAAACGGCATGAAAATATTACATTAAACTTTAGCATACTCATTGTTGTTTCATAGTATCTTCATCAAATCGACCTTAGTAAAATTATAATAGGATCGAAAAAATTTATTAAAACATAAAATATTCTAAAATAATAAAAATTTGAAATAAGCCGAATTTGGTAAAATTTAGGTATACAGAATCTATTCCTATATGTTTGAAACAATATTCTAAGATTTTGGTTCTGATATTTTAAATTTTTGACAAGATTTGGGCCTAAACACATTTTCAAGTTGATCACCTTTCATTAGCTTTTTATCTGAGAAATTTGCTCGACTTGTAAATATGTTTGTAACTAATGACATGTGCTCGACTTAAAAAATGTGTGTGTGAGTCAAAGCCTGTAATCACATAAAATATCGATGAAGTTTCGGATGAAGCTATATAAAGTAAACCCTTAAAATAGTTATTAATTTTATTATTTTCCAAACTATATTTAGAGAAAGATCAATAAGTGTTCTGTAAAAAATTTTGAAAATTAATATAAGCCTCATATAATATAGCAGAATAATTTTGATTGTTTTCTTACCTTGTATGAATTTTTAAATGAAATAAATTCTAAAGTAGATGGCAAAGTTTCCAATATACTTTTTTGTGTGACTTACCATCAACACTTTCGCAATATTTTCTAAAACCCGATGAGAATAATTCCTGGGTTCGGAATCCATTTACAGTGATAGCTAAGCCAACAGGCTTCAACGCAAATCTATGAAAATCTAATTTGAATTAATTAGTGACTCTGATTTAAAACAAAAATACAAGAAACTGCCATTAAATGAATTCTGGATAAATTTAGCAGAAGAGTATTCCAGTGTCAAAACTTGCTATTCGTTCTTTGCTTCTTTTTGAACGGCATATTTATGTGAGGCAGGATTTTCATATTGTGTTGCAACCAAATCAAAGTATAGGAACAGATTCGACGTTACACTGGATATGAGAATTGAGTTTTCTAATATTATGCCTGATATAAAAAGAATTTGCAATTCAAAGACCCAAAAACATCGAAGCTACTAAGAATGCAATTTTACTATATACACATATACGCTAGTTTATTTTACTATTTTCAAGTGTTTTATTTTACATAATTACAATTTGATAATAAATGTTTGTTTTGTTTTCTTTACTCTTATCTTATTTGTCTAATTTATTTATTATTAATATCTTTCTATATTATAAAATAACCAAGGTTTTCTGTAAAAATTTCAGGATTTGTGAAGTGTTTCGTCATAGAAAAAGTTTAGGAAACGCTTTTGTATATTAGTTTCACTTTTACAGATATGATTTCGTAAACGGTGAAAGAAATTCGAATCGATGATAATCAGTTGGAAGAAAACATGATATTCATTGTGAAAGCTTTTAAAATTGATGGAATGCTATTAATAACTGCAACTAAAATATATATTATTCTAAATAACGCATTAAGAACGTGAGTTTGTCCAAGGTAGAAATTCCCAAATTCATTCAACACAACATTTTTTAAGATAAAGGAAGTTGAAGTTAATAAAGTTGATGCCACCAGTGAAAAAAACCATCCAAGCAGCATAAATTTCTGTTATAACTTCTTTAAACTTCAATGAAGAAAAAATTTGCCAGGTATAACTGTAGTGTGTTTTAGATCATAATTTTAATATTGGACAAACATTGATAAGTCAAATATTTCCAAGATTGTTTATACTTGATAACTGGAATTGAAAAAAATGAAACTAGCTTAATTTTCTTAACATTATTCTGAAGTAAAGAAAGTCTTTTCATTCATTTCAATTATTGAACGTATCGAAATAGATCCTGAAGAACCATTAAAATTATTTCTTATAGTCTATCATTGATAAGCACTTAGGAAAATTATCTTCATTAATAATTTAGCTTAATAATAATAATAAATTTAATAACATAAGTTAATATAGTTATTTCTCCTTGCTACTTTAGCAAAAATTCCAGATATTAAAAGTAAAAACATAAATATTTTATTGAGTAGAACAATAATATTTATTGAACAGAAAAAAGAAATTTTGACTATCATCAATATTTAAGAATGCAAATTTATTTGTAGCAATAAACTGTATATATGTTTTATAATTTTCCAACATAATTATAGATTTAGCTTTATACTTACAATAGATACATAATATGCAGTAGGGGAGAATGAGGGGTAAAAGTAAAACGAGTTGGTTATAAAAAATGCCAATATTCCTTCCTAGTTTGCTCAAAAATCTTGAAATTTTACATGAAAATGCCTAGCATAGGTTACCATTTGACCACATTTGATTAGTTAAATGATGCAAATGTAACACGATTTATTCATTAAAAACGTTTCAAGAGCGACGTAACTAAAAAAGAAAAATTTGATTTAATAGTTGCTATAAATCTATTTCCATTGTATTAATTGTTCCTGTGCAGAAGCCATTTTATAATTTCTAGGATAGTAGTGTAAACTAATTTATCTTCGCAATTATATATTAAGTCTAACTGTGATGGTGCCTTCCAAACCAAAATGGTGGAACCTGGAAAATAGTGTGTTTTAGATTATAATTTTAATATTGGACAAACATTGATAAGTCAAATATTTCCAAGATTGTTTATACTTCGACCCGGAAAGAGTGGGTAGTTTTAACATTTGACATCGTTCAGAAAAATATTTTTTTTAATTATTAATTTTAACAACCCGGAAAGAGGGGGTAGTTTTAACATTTGACATCGTTCAGAAAAATATTTTTTTTTAATTATTCATTTTAATCGAATAAAATTTATTTTTGAACTGGTAAAGAGATTAATAAGCGGTATTTACAATATCATATTTGTTATTTTGTAATTAAAATTTTCATATTGTATAAATAAAAGAAAGAAAGAAAAGGAAAGTTTTACAATCCTTCCCTTTCTCCCCTACTGTATTTACTTTTATCATCGTAAATGTTTGAAAATTTAGAAGGCTTAAAATTTACACAAATATTAGTCTAATAAGCATTACAAATATAATTAAGTTAAAATGATTATAAAAATTCTATTTTTTTTTTCCCTACAAGAATTATTTTCAATTAACTGTCTAACCATTTTGATTTTACTTTATTGGTTAGTATCTATTAATGGATTAATGACATGTCGAATTTCAAAAAAAGTTACAAAAATACAAAAATTCTACATGATTTCTAAATGCTAACACAGATACTTTATGAAGAATTTATGAATTATTATTACACTTTAAACATATGAAAATAAAATAAGAACCTAAGAAAACAATTTTTTTTTAATTCTTTTAAATTTATTGTATGACTTATATGTTTAATATAACTTACTAAGGAAGATATACACGAAAAATTAGTTATAATGTGAATCTCAATGACTTAAACATTAAACTGAATCAGATTATTCGCACATTGCAGACAAATTCATATTAAAATTGACAATCCGTTTATATATCACTAGAATTCATTCTGTTGAATCAACAATTGGCTCAACTTCTAATATTTATATTCGTAATTAATCTTATAGTTATAAATTTGACTTTAATTACCCACCTTTTCAATATAGATCATAAATAGTATCAGCAACAATGAACAAAATTTGTAGTTAATTGAAATGTAATAATTTTGCTTTCAATTAGTTGTGCCATATATTCTGTTCAATTTTATATTAATAGTAATTAATGACTTATACTTTCAATTAGTTGTGCCATATATTCTGTTCAATTAGTTGTGCCATATATTCTGTTCAATTTTATATTAATAGTAATTAATGACTTACAATTAAGCATAAATTACAATGCTAAAGATAACAGCAAAAATGCTAAATACGATAATTTTCTGTTAATGTTTAATCCTAAAGAATATTATTTTGCGTTAGACGATTGCATCTGGTATACAATTACAAGATATGTCATAACAACACCAATTATGCTAAGAAGAAAACTACGATTTATGTAAAATATCTTCCAACCGGTGAGAATTGGAGGTTGGTGCAAACATTTCAAATAAAATTGGAATATATGATTCCGTATAGAATCATTCTGATATTCAACACATTTTTTGTACAGAAATTCGCATAGCTGAGAATTTGCATCTGTCACACGTGAAGCCTTTACAAAAATTTCTACGAAACAACATAGTGGATAAAGCATCCAAGTGAAAAATAGCGTGAGAAAGGGAATAATAGTTTGGTTTTGTGTGTATGTTTTAGCAGAAATAAAATCGTTGACAAAAAATATGAGTTTAAGCGTAGTTACAATAGTCCATAGAAAAATATTCAGTGAAAAAGTATCTTCCAGTAATTTCGCATCATCGTATAGATCTATATATTTATTAACAATAGAATTTAGTTCAGCTGGTGACATATATTGGATTTCTTTACCTATACATTTTATTCTTTTCTCAATAACTCTGCAAATTTCTGCGTATAATATCATTTGTGTGCAGATAAACGGAAAGATGAAAAACGAGAGAAATATCTGCAAAATCAATCCAATAACAATTATATTCATAAAAACATCCAGAAAATTATTGTATGGAGTGCCTAAAGTCTTAAAGTTATCAAAATTGTAGCCTATGTACATTACAAGATGATTAATCCATAAGAAAACAATTTTAAAACAGATTACTCTCGATATATTCCGTATGGCAATTATTTCACTATTTTGCAAAATTTTGGATAATTTGTCGATTAGTGAACGAATTTTAATTTTGTGATAATTAAATGAGAAATACAGAATACCGCCAACTAATATTTCAAAAGCATTTGTTGCTTCTTTAAGTGAATCGAACAGAGATTCTTTAAGTATAAATGCAATCATAGTACAAAAATAGCCTATTGCATAAAGGACATAAGTTATGGTTATAGATACGAAAGAACAGTTCATTCTTTTCTTATGCAGATTCAAACCCCAAATGGAAAAATTTCTTAAAATTGGGTGAAATTCTGTTTTCTTATTCAGCTTCATAGACTTCTGATTGATTATTATACCATTCATTCCTTTTATCGATCTTGAATACATGTTTTAATTCCAATGATTTCTAAAAAAAAAAGAAAGTTTTTATTTGTTATACAGTCTGCATTTACAATTTCATAAAAATTAAATCATAATTTGTAATTTTGGCTTATTTTACATTCATAAGATGCTAAATTTCATTCAATTCATTATTGATTTTGAAGAAAACTATCATCCGATCAAAATCGTGTAAAATAAAGAAAATGATTAAAAATCAATATTAAAAACTTAATAAACAGTCTTTTTTATAATTTAGAAGCTATTACTTATTTTATGCTTTAAACTAAAAATATCAATGATCAAAATCGTGTAAAATAAAGAAAATGATTAAAAAATTAATATTCAGTCTTTTTTATAATTTAGAAGCTATTACTTATTTTATGCTTTAAACTAAAAATATCAACCATATATTTCGCATCTAAACTGTAGCAAATATTTTAATTTCTTAGTATTATATTTGACTTACTTTCTGTATATGAATCTCTTTTTAGATTTTTCTTTTTAACATAGAAAATAGTAGAATGATGGAAATAACAGAAGAATAAAATACTTAGATTTCTCTATTATGAATATACTGTATATGTAATCAGAAGCATAAATATGATTTTCTATTGATATTGTTGTATCTTAGCCCATAAAATATTTCTGGATTCCTCAGTTATCTAAATGAATGCAGAGATTGTTTACTTTCCTATCCATATTATTATATTGATCTTAATTAAAAATATTTTTATTTCAAATTGTATCTTTGTAATGCATATTGATATGTTTTCAGTACTCTTTCGGCCACAATATTTTTGGTTGAAAATTAAAGAATATTTTTTTGCTTTTTATTTTATTAATTTACCAATATAACGAATATATAAAATATACGAATTTATTAAAAATTCGCTCAAACAGTAAGTCGTAGAAGATGACAGGAATTTAAATGATTCCAGTTTATCTCAGATATTTATTCTTTACTCCCATTTAAACATTAATTCCAATTAATATTATTTTTATTCGTTCTAAATATCCAAGTTAAAAGAAACTGGACTTACCGTTTTTCAAATTTCTTCCTGTAATAATTAATCCATATAAATTTTATTTCAGGTACTGATTCAGCCTGGATTATATAATATAACGAATATATAAAATATACGAATTTATTAAAAATTCGCTTAAACAGTAAGTCGTAGAAGATGACAGAAATTTAAATAATTCCAGTTTATCTCAGATATTTATTCTTTATTCCCATTTAAACATTAATTCCAATTAATATTATTTTTATTCGTTCTAAATATCCAAGTTAAAAGAAACTGGACTTACCGTTTTTCAAATTTCTTCCTGTAATAATTAATCCATATAAATTTTATTTCAGGTACTGATTCTGCCTGGATTATAATTTTGGTCCAATTATTAAGAAATCCGAAAATTTCAGGAGCTTTATCTCTTTCCTAGTAGCTCTGAACTGAACGTTTCAACACAATTATAGTTCCGTGTAAACGAATCGATAAAATAATATATCGAAAACGTAACTTATAGTTTACTCGGTTTAATGAAATTTTTCTGAAACTACATTGTGTAAATATATAACTGTTTTAAAACTTTTTTATATTGTTTTCTTACAATCAATAATTTATTTGGCATCAAAAATGATTAATGATCATAATCAAATTTTATATTGTATGTATACAAAGATAATGCAATTTAATTAAATGAATATACGCTAATTGGATCTTGTATCCCTTATATGAATATAAAATAATACCAAAAAATCTCTAAACAATTTGAAAAAATTAAAAATAAGTCTTATATTAAAGATGATTATTAGAAATTAAAATGATTTTATTTGCATTTCCTTTTTCAACGTTCTGAAAGAAGTTCATATTCAATTGCAACCTCTCTTCAACTTACGTAAATTCGTACTTAAAACAAAAAATTTCTCACAATTTTTTGCGATACAGAAAAAATTTAAGTTACAAATGCGAATAAACAGAAGTTTGCAGATAAAGTTTAAGAATATCACCAAGTGGGCAATGTACTCTTTCGACGCTGTTCGGCTGATGGTGATTATAATCATAATTTTTTTAGAAAAAATTAAGAATAATAACAATGTTATTGCTTATTTCTATTCATAGAATTTGTATTCTTAAGTGCAGAACAAGAAGTTCCACAAAAAACTAAAATTGCATACTTTCCGAAGGTGTTATGCATTCGGAGTCCATTAGTTTTATATTTCTAATTTTACCAGCATAGATATCACGTTGACGTCAGGTCGCTGAGATAAAAGAATGTGACATCACGCATCTCTTCGTCATCATAATGTCATAAATTACCGGAATATTATTATTATGATGCCATCCGTTGTTACGTCACTATGGCGTCACATTTGATAGATGTTGAGATAAGGGCACTTAGTTAAGAAATCAATTAAGCCATATGTTATCCCTACACTAATAACACTTAGTGCCATCTATTATCACTAATATTAATTAAAATTATCATAAAAATAAAATTCTATACTACAGTATTAAAGAATGCGGCATTAAAGTGTTCTTTAATGGTAGAACAATACTACTAAATTTTACGAAATTCTGCTAATTAGTTCGAAAGTTATTAGTGGAGAACACACAAACAAACATTCCTCCGATCTTATATGCCTCCATTTTCTAAAAATCTCCATGACTTTTAATAAGAACAATTCTAATAAAAGCAATTTATGAACTTTTATCTCAGAATCATAATCGGGTTATCATTAAATTTTTGTAGATTGCCACATCATTACAACAATCAGATATATTACTGTATAAAATAGTAAGAGCTGATAATTAGTTAAACAAAATGTTATTAAAATAAGATATAACGTGACGCATTTTATTAAAAGTCGTTATAAAATTGGTAATTAAGTAGCACTAACGTCAAACTTTTATGAATTTGAGACAGTAACTATTGATTATAAATTTTAAAAAATTTTAGAAGTAGGTCGTCCCTTGATGTACATTGAAAAAATATTCCATCTCTCTAAGCTACGAGTAAAAATTTTCATATATGCCTGAATTTAACAAAAATCGTAAATTCACAATTTATTATGTAGGTGATAAATCTGGAAATATAATCACAAGATAGCTACAAAATATGAAAATGTATTGGTTTGTGCACAAAATGTAGCAAAGTAAAAGATGATTAGAGCCATAATCGCTGAAATTCTGAAACTCTACGTTAAATTACATAATAAAAAGTTCTCAATTTGTGAGTTGTCAGTTTAAGAGATCAATTCTAGTAGCCATCTACTATGTAACTACAAGAATTAGGTGTAATGTTACACTTAATTCTAGTACAATATGCAATTTTGTAAAATACAATTTTAACTCTTTGATTGATACTTAAAATATTGATTTTACTTCTATTTAGAAAAAGTAATGTAAAAGAAAATATCGCATTTTCCTGGAAACATCCTAATAACCAGTTACGCAGCTTTATATGAAGCGTAAAATTTCTGTTGATCACATAATTAAAAAAATGTTATTTTTATATTAAATTAATTCTTTTTCATTAAATTAATTATTTTTTTATGAAAAATTAATAATATCGCATCACTTTCAACAAAAATAACAATACGATAGATAATACATACCCTGGATAATTGGAGGACTACTGTATGTTCACGAATTGCGCTTCCTGTTTATTAGATCTTATTCTTTGTGTTTTTTTTTTTTCTTTTTTCTTTTCCAAAAGAAAAGGTTACTTAAATGAGGGAGATATTGAAAGTAAATTTTTAGAATTTTAGTCTCGAAACTGAATTTTCTGACTTGACATAATTAAAGAACGATTTGAAATTTATAATCGGAACAAATCTTCTGCTGAAATAGACTACGAGGAAAATAATATTTGAGTAAACGTATTACAAACACTTAAAACTAAAATAATGAATTTTATAAAAATTATTTGCATGTAATCTTCAGGAATAACTCGGAAAAATTGCTATTTTATAGAAGAATTTATATGATATTGAGATAATGTCTGTTTCCTGGTCTTGCAATATAAATAAAATGATAAGTCAATGGCTAATTTTAGTTGATTTCATGGTGTTAGAAATTCCTAATGAGTGTCATGGGCGCTATAAGTAGCCGCCGCCAGATACAGAATATCCCATGAGGGTATGGCGGCGTAATAAAACTAACCTAACCTAACCTAATGAGTATAAGTAGCGAAATTATGTAAATGTGATGACAATAAAAGATTTATTAAGTTAGTTTTAATTATATGCCGATTAAAAAATGAGATACTTATGGCGGCGGCCACATATCCACACACCATACCATCTCCTGTAGTAGACAGGAGATGATGTGGTGTGTGGGATAGTCCCTCTCGAGGGGCACCCGTCTTGACGTGGCAAGAGAACTTACCGGCTGTCACTATGCCTATTCTCTTTCTAGCTGGGCCGGTACGTTCATAGTGATAATAGGATAAACTAAGAGGTTGCCAAATGCATGGCGAAATCCAGGCGAAGACGCCATAGGGGCATGTACAAATGTCGATGTGTTGTCAACGGCCTGTTAAAAGGAAGTGATGACGCTGAGTAAACCGCCGCAGGAAGTCCTAGCCGAATAATTTGCCCAGGATCTCATTTGATTTTCTATAGAGAGATCGAGCAGCAAATTGGTCGGCCCGGGAAAGGCCCACGCCTTGGCCAGTAGCTGCCCCTAGTGAAGAAATTCCCATAGGGTCGGAAGAGGGTGGCTGCACCCACCCCTCGCTGGTAGATGCTCTATAGTTCGCCACTCGACCGTCCGAGTTCCTGCGGGTCCGGGATTAAAAATCGGCCCGACATATGTCCTATGTGAGATAAGGGTCCCAATCCCAAGGTGGCGCACAGTGTCATAGGGATGAATAAAGGAGGGATAGAAGCTGTAACGGTGCTCACCCGAGAATTGGTCTGGCTAGGGTTGAATGGGTTTCATCCACAGACCGGGGAAAGCTTGCTTCCCTAGGGAGTCACAAAACCTTGCGGAGTTGACCCGAGCGATACTCGGCCACGGCAAGGCGCCAGAGCACGGCCATTGCACGGCGTCGGTCGATTTCGGTCATGGTGGCCCACCAGTCAGGCGCTGACAGTGGGGTGCATCGGGGAACGAAGCGGGAGAGATTCTAGCCCCTTTCTAGTAGGACTGGTTAGCGCGATACGCGTTCCACCCTCCCGATGCGATTATTAATAAAGGTTCTGTTTGAATGGAAGGTCTGGCCTTGTCCGAACTTCCGACAGGCTGCTGCGTTTTCGCAGTGATTGTGCCTGAGCTATGGTGTCCTAAGGTGATTTCCTATTATAGGAGAATAAGTATCAAATCCGTTCAGCCTCTTTGTTGTTCTCAGTAAGGAAAGCTTCGGACTTTTCAGTCCTTTCTGCCTGCTGCCTGCTGCCTGCGTTTCACGTCGCGGTAGCACCTGAATAGGTGTTCTTGGAACACACAGTAATAGTAAATCCGTTCAGCCTCTTTATGTTTTCTATCCCTCTTGGACGGAGACGATTCTCGGCAAAGTAAAGCTCGATTCGGCGACACAGTGCACGAGGTACGGATGCGGTGGACAATACCCCAGGACTGGCGACGCTGCGCAGGCGAGTCCGCACCCGAGTGGCAGGCAATGATTAAGCCGAGATTATTCTCGCAAACGTGAGTACCCTATAGTACCGATCACGGTGGAGTAGAGGAGCTGCCTTTTGGCCTGTCTCAGAATATAAGATGAACCTGTGGGATGATCTTCATCCATGGTAGGATCAATCAAAAACTTAAAGAATGGAATTAAATAGCTGGGTTTGATCCCTTTCTGAAAATCTTGAGGTGTATAAACCGGAATTGAGCCGGAATGTCCAATATTGTACCGTATACTTTATTAGTATACCGTAGGTTTCTTTACTACGGGGCTATTTGGCTAACAAAGGTGTTTGAAATTTATATGAATCTTAGGTAACACAAAATTTATTCTGTTTAAATTTATTAGAGTTATCTTGAATTAATAGAGATAGAGTAAAAAATATTTCATTGCCGAATAATAATCAGTATTGATGCACAGCTATGATGTGATTCATTATTCCTATTATATTTGTCTAAACCATGAATATGCATGACCATATCGTAATAAAAAGTCATTAAATATAATTCAGTTTGTCATGATGAACATGCTAATTGTAAATTTTAAGTAAAGAATAAGAAAAAATTATATTTATTATTGAGTATATTTATAACCTGTATAAAACTTTATTTTAAATGCTTCAGATATCATCATTTCACTATGATATATTTCCATCATAAATATTAATAAAATCTTCTCATTCCAATTCCTTAATGAAATTTTCGAGAATTACGATTAAATAATTCAATAATAATGGAATACATTAATTTAAATTGACTTTTATTATTTTAATTTTTTAAATTACTATTAGGTATTTAAAATTTTAATAGAAATTAGTAATTTAAATTCACTTTGTCTCCACGCAGAATATTTTGAAAAAGAAATATCGAAAATCTCCTTCTTTCGTAAGTGGATCGTTTTGCGAAACTTTGTAAGAATCGAAGCATTTGTATGTCAGATCATATCCTAAACAGTAGGTCAAACAGACTTAACTTTACAAATAGCTATATTAAGAAATTCATAACTTATATGGCAAAATAAACTATCTTGGAAGACCCAGATTCAATACAAATCCCATACTTTTAGTTTTTAGGAGATATCCGGGACTGAACACAGTTTCTTAACTAAAATTAATTTCACAAGCATACAAGTCACTTATATATTATAAATGACGAAATTAGGACTAAAATGCTCGATAAATTTCTACCTAATGTGTCATACTGTATTATATTATTTAAGCCTCCATATTAAATTTCGGATAGTCTGTATCTGGCGGCAATCATTTTTAGACCCACATTATGGCTCATCTTGTATTCTCAGACATGCCAAAAGGCTGCTCCCCTGCTCCACCATCAAGGGTACTACAGGGTAAAAACGTCTGCAAGAATAATCTCGGCTTAATCATAGTCTGGTCCATAGGCGCAGGAATGCTTAAACAATGTTTTTATCTTGCAACTCTCCGCCAAACTCTGCATTATAACTTTATCCGCTTCGATAAGTAAATTTTTCTTCTAAATCATTGAATCTTTACATCTGTCAGATCTACGTAAATCGGGAGCAGTCTGTATTTTAGAGCATTCGAATTTGACATAGGCATTCCTTATTATCCAAAATATATTTATATATTAATTTTCAGAGCCTTACATATTCTATTGGAAGAAGGCTGCAGTTCGAATCAAATCGTGCAGCGTGCTGATTTAAAATATTAAAAATTGGATATATTTGAAATGGATTTTTGTATATGAATGATGAGAGAAAATATAATAATCATATGAAAAAACTTTCAATTCCTAAATTTTATTTATCATCAGTGAAACTATTATCTACATACAGCAGTATTTTAATCAAGATTCACAGTACTATAATTTGTTACATATTTGTGTTACAATAGAAAGAGCTTAATAGAATAAACATGTGTTTTCTAATTAAACATTTAAGATATGTAAATACACTCAGCCCTCCAAACAAAATCTTATCAGGGATTAGAAATTTTCTGCTTTTTTATAAGAAAAATAAAGATAAACTTATAAATTTGAAATTTTAAGGATCTGAAATAGTTTTGTTATATTGTGCAATTGACATGTGCTTTGTACACTTCTGTGGTGACAAGTTAAATGGTGGCCACACCATGTTACCATACAGAAGGGAGGTGGTCAGAATTTCATGTCAGTTTTTGTTATCATTCGGCTGTTATCAAATAATGCTTGGCCTGATGTGATTACAATAAGTGGCAACAACTATATATTGATAAATAATAATATACGAATGATATATTTTTATAATCAGTTTTAATACCATTAAACTGAAGAGTTGTCAGTGAATCAGTATAATAATAAGAGTTGTCATGAGAATCAGTATAATGATAATTGTCAGACTATTTGTACTGACATAGCAGTTTAATGTATTTGAATTACACATATTAAAGGGAATTTCTTTTAATAAATTAGTAATGATAGAATCATTAATAAAATAATATTAGTAAGTTAAATCAATAAAACCAAATTTGTAATCTAGAAACCTGACAAAACAGTGATTGTACAAATTATTTGACATGCACTATATTATATTTTTAATTGACAAATAAAATATAAAACAGTCTAAATATTTTTATAATCATTCTTGTATAAATTTTTATTTTAGCCTATTATTCAAGAGGTAATTTTTCCTTTAATGTGCTACACAGATCAAGATGAAGAATTATGGAATACTGATCCCCATGAATATATACGCCTAAAATTTGGTAATATAAAAATCCTTTTAAATTTATAATTTGCTTTCTTAATTATGCAGAACTTTTTGTATTGATAGATAAAAGAAACTTTTGTTTAATTAACTATAGTCTGTTTCAAGATAAGCTGATAGCTGAATCACCAAATATAGCCTTTCATTCAAACATGATTTGTAAATAAATGCACATTCAACCAACAAACACACCTCTGATGATGTTTTGAGAGGCATAATAACAAATTGTTTATCGTGATATAGATATACGAAATATTTATGACAACCTTACTAAATTTATTTTGAAAAGCTAACTTTCTTTTTAATACTTTTTAGCATAGTAGTTTTAGTTAATAAAAAAAATACATCTTGTTTATTTTATTCATATTTATTACAGAATATATTGTGGAAAATAGTTATTTAATAATGATAAATTAATATCACAAACTATAGTTCAAAAATATTATTAAATACATAGCTATTATTTCAAATAATATAATAGGGAAGAACAAAAATAAGTTTTCAGTATAACATTCATTAATTTATATTGTCCTGTAAATCTTCAATCTTAGATAATTCATCCAAAATATTACTGTCACTATTGGAATATGTTCTAAATGTAGACAACTGACATCTGAAAGGCAGTCTACTTGCCAAAATTTATTTTCAATGCCAATTAAATGATTTATACATTTTTGCTAATTTTCCAGTTGGATAGAAGCAACAGCATCTTGAAGAAGACATTAGACATCATTTAGTTTAAATGTAGTTTTTTTTTCTTGCTACAGTTGTTTTAATTTGATCCCAAACAGTTCAATAGAGTTTGGTTTGTAATGGTATGAAGATAATCATAGCATTGTGTGGTCTGCTTTAGCTGCAATTTCATCCACTTTGTATAGTTAGTATTTCATTTTATTTTATTTCACCAATTGTAACAGTTAAAATTTGAACATATGAGGCTGCCAGGATATGTTTTTAAAAGATAGCAATACTTAGATATCATGCTTATTCCATGTCAAATTAAGAATATGCTCCAGAAAATGGGAGTGATAAGACACATTACCCAAAATTATTATGCCACATGGCTTCAGCAATTTATTACCTCATTAAACATTGTTTCAAAATAGGAAGCATCCATTTCCTTGTGGTAATTGTTCTTCCTCTTTTTTCCATGGAATATTTGTCCTGCCACTTTAATATACATATCTTTATTTTCAATATCTAATATAATTAGTTATTCTCTCAAACTACCTGGGTTTCTTAAAAACCATTGTTGAAAGCATCCTTATTGCATACAATAGTAATATCACGCTAAAATTGAGAAAGATTGTCCTTGATTACACAAAGTTTCATCAAAGTAGTAAACTGTTCTTCCTTCTTCAATGAAATATTTCATTTTTTGGAGATAATTATGTCTCTTTGCTCTAACATCAACTCAAGAAGTATGCAGCTCCTTTCATGTTTTTTATAAACAAAGCCTAGCTTTTTTTAAAATCCAGTATATTGTTGATCGTGAAACAGAAGGTAATTGCAAATCATTATCATTACGAACTGCTTGTATGATAATGTCAATGTCAGGTTTCTAATTTAGGAAAAAAAAGAATGCACCTTACTTTTGATAGCTGACAAAGTAAAGTCATCAATTTTTTTTTGTCTTCTATTGTTTTTCAGTCTGTTTTCTTTCCAGGAATACAAAAATTGTCTGATTTAAATTCATGTTTAATATGATAAAAATACACTCAGCCCTCGATTTACACGGTAGATACATTCCTGGAAAAATCGTGCAAAATGAAACCGTGTAAAACGAGACACAGAATTAATACAAAATAGAAGGATATGTTCAGTTAAACTGTAAATCCTGTAAATCGATCTAAAGAAGATATGAAATGTCAAGGATATGTTCTTTATAACCGTGTAAAACGAGATAAGGATTAAAGGAAAAAAGGAGGATTGGTTCATTAATTTATAGAGACAATTTAATGCTTATATTTTTTCAATTTATTTTTGAAAATGAAAACATAAACATTCTTACATTTCTATAGAGATAACCAGCTCTTCCTGTCCAATTTCCGTTAGGCAATCTAACGCCATATTGATTTTCTAAGATGAGTTCGCAACTATTAATTAAACAATTTAATTTTTATATTAATGAGTAAACCATATTATTTTATTATTTCATAGAATGTTCCTATAGAAATACTTTTATAATTAATTAATATATTCGTTAATCATTGCAACAAAACCAGATAATCAGACAGAATGCAATTAGTTCTGTGAGATCCCGGGATGGTGTTGACAGACGTTGGCCGAAAATGTGGTGTGAGACGCGAATAAGGACGGATAATGTGGGTTCAACGAGTGTATGAGAGACTACTTAAACAAAAACAACTTCCTTTATTTAAACGAGAGATTTCCTTTAAACAATAAATGATAAATACCGTCATTAAAGAGAGAGGTACCTGTTGTCTTGACAATCCCGTATAGTAGAAGTTCACGTAAAATAACACAAACAACCGTTAATTTAAATCTCGAGTAGGCTTGGGATCAGTCTTTAGTCCTTCACTCACAAATATACCCTCGAAGAAAGTCGATGTTATTGGGACCAGCAATGT
The DNA here is from genome assembly GCA_000484575.1 of Olivierus martensii. NCBI lineage: Eukaryota > Metazoa > Arthropoda > Arachnida > Scorpiones > Buthidae > Olivierus > Olivierus martensii. The sequence goes on from AYEL01063638.1 coordinate 23,622, forward strand.
TGACTTTGGTCGAGCTCATAGGAAGCAGATTTGAATTGGGTGATTGGATCTGGAGTACACTTCTGATTAGCGACAAAATAACTTCACCTATCGGAGAATGAACCGACTGGTCGAGAACAAGCGAACAACCCAACGGGAACAGGGATGTCATGGAACAGACAAGCCTGGTTCTCGAGGATAAAGATGGAGGTATCGGAGATCGTGCGAAAGTCGGTCAATGGAGGAGAACCAAGTCTGGAGATGGTGGAACAAGCCCGGATCGAGGCTAATGTTCGCTCTTAAATAGGGTGACTTTTTTTCTCATCTTTCTCCCAGGGAGAGGAGGATGTTAATGATGTTTTTGTCAAAGAAACTTTGACATGCTATGTGTCAGTTTCTTCCCTATCGATCTGGTACCCACACGTAAACTTACATCGCGATTTATTGTTACTGGGGACAAAAGTCCGTAGGATGGTCGAAATACAACGCGGTGTCGATGCATTTCGCCATATTTGTTTTAATAGTATGTCACTCCATCTCTCTTTCAAATTCATTTCTGCATCTCGCGTTTCTCTTGTTTTGTCTTAATTGCGACCGGGGAAAGCCGAGGTTGGGAGTAACAAAGCACAGACGTCGCACTTTCGATCTTCACAATTCATTCTAGAAGTGTTGCTTTTTATTAACATTACAGATTCGAAATGCAATTTAAAACTATTAAAACTACTTTATATGTTGTAGAAGTCTTTCTATATTAGATTATTCATAAAATATAATAGTAGAAATTTATAAAAGCTATGAAAATATTTATTTTATTTTATTTGAAAATATAAATATTTTAAACAACTCGAAGGAATTCAGAATATTAAAAAGAAAGTGAATATATTTTTTTTAAGCTTACTTTAAGACTTTTATTAAATTTTAATTAAGAGGCTAACAATATACCTTAAACAAAAGGCAAGAACAAAACATACAGTCTATATAACAATCATGTAATAATTATCTCACCAAAAACAAAAATGTGAAAAATGGGCCAAATTCTATTCTACCAGTTTGTTTTGCCACCAAAAGTGCACAGATCTAAAACAGGTGCCAAGTTCCATTCCAACCCCAATGTCGAAAATTGAGATTTATATAAGGCGGAGTGGGGTAAGTGCAGCGGTTTTTGCAAAGTTGGACTTTAAGTGAAGGTATTTCAACTTATTGTATAGATATTTGGCAGGATCGTTAACAATGGCATTCCATAGCTAATACCGTTTAAATCATTTCTGAAAATTTTATATTTGCGACAAAATTTTAGCTATCACGCACTTAACCCGAAACTGGGTAAGAGTGAACGTGCAAGTTAAAAAACCTTTGAAGTTTATTTACGCATCCAAGTTGGCACATCAATTTTTTTTTATTGCACAAAAGCATGTATTCATCTTTTGGGAATCATTTTCTTTAATATAAGTTGAATATGTAGAAAAAAAATTAAAAAATTAACAGAAAAATTTAAGATTAAATGAATAATTTATAATTTAAAATATGCCAATTGTACTTATTAGTTTTAGAAATTATATATATAAGATTAATTGATATATTTGAATATGACATGTATAATTAGGAAATAAACAATAAACAAATCTAAAATAAATACTGAATATTTAAAAGATATCATGTAATATATGTATGTTAATCTAAAAGAGGTAGATAATATAGTATTCAATTTTTAATAAATTATCTAATTAAAATAATTTAGAACATGCATAAATGCAAATGAAATGGATGGTTAGATATTATAATAGGTAACATATTTAAAAAACATGATAGTATGTTACAGGAAAATGTTATTCTTAAATTATTAAAATAAATTAGGTACTATTTATAATTCTAAAATTCTATTTAAATTTTAATTTATGGCTTTAAATGATGAGTTGAACTCAACAGAGTTTTTCCTTAATATGTGTTATTGGATGTTATGAAACAATTTATTGTTATTTGGAATGAAAACATCAATTAACAGACAATAAAAAAAGTCTGTCAAAAAGCATATATAATCATATAATTTTTTTAATATATAGAATTTATGATTCTAAAGGAGTCACTGAAATTAGAAATGATCTAATTAGTTTAGAAATTATATCAAAATTACATTCAAAATTTGAAGCAAATTAATTTAGTCACCAAATATAAATAATTTGGATTTTCAAAGATTATTTCAACATTATAAACATAATTTTTAATAAAAAAATTACATAATAAATAATCTTATTTTTATTATATATGTGCAAATTCCATTTTATATAAATATTTGAAAAATATAATTTCAAAATAATATACTGTATATGTTTCATATGTAGTACCTATTAAAGGTTTGGTCCAATATGTTTAGATAACTGATGCTCTACTAATCTTAAAAAAAAATTATAAATTACATATATTAATACATTACAAAATTGAATTTGTACTGATTACAATCACAAAATATTTTTAAATCTTATATTAGAGATTTAATTATTAAAAATTAAGAATGATTATATAAACAGATCATCATCATTTATTATTATTATTTTTATGAACATTTATTTATACATAAAAAAGAATTAAACCATTTTTAAAGAAAATGATTTTAATCTTAAAATCATTTGTTAGAAATCTGATTATTGTGTATATGATCATTTACATAATAATCAAAATACAACTGAATAAATTTGCATTTATGTAAATGAAATCAAATGATTATAGTTAAGTTTTCTAAAAAAATATATTATATTTATTTATTAATATCTCACAAACTAAATCAAGAGAATGAAAAATTAACTTGCAATTGTATTCAGAAAACTGAATTTTTAAATTACTAATTTGAATATAAAGATAATATTGAGAATTCTAAATAATAAATTCATTAATAACTTAAAAACTTACTAATAATAATTCATCAAATATTTCATAAACTTTTGCATCAAATATTTTTTGTGTCTGGAATATATTTTTTAATAAATATATTTTTTAAAATATATAATTAATTAGAATAGACAAAAGATATAATAAATTAATTATTAACAATAAATTTTAAACTAACAATTTACTGTTTATAAAGAATGGAACAAATGTACAATATCACGAATATTTTTTTATTATTGATATATTTTACAGAATTTTTCTTAAATTTTTTTGTGAATCATCTGAAACTAGGTGGAATCCTTTTAACAAATCTTTAAATGTTTTAAAGTTTATTCATTTAAACATTAATTGAAAATTATTTTATGCATATTGAAATATTTCTAATAAAATAAGGTTTGCATAAATAATTTCATTTTTACTTTTAAATAATGAATTAAACAGTTCAGTAGAAGGAAAATATAAGGAGTTGATTAAATTTCCTCATTACTAGACTTTTGACACACACATTATGAGTTAAAAAATAATAATATTAAATAAACACTATTATGTGAATATATGATTTTTAAATTGAAATTTAAAACAATTTATTTAATTATCAAATACTGAGAAGAGAATAATATTTAAAGAAATAAACTAACTTATATCTTTAAATTCAACTTCAATTTTCTTACTGCTTGATTATAATATAATAATTTAATAGTTTTTAAAATAGATTAATGTAAAAGATAATTATTTTAAAATATTCATTATAGAAAACCAGAAGAATTATTATTAAAAGAAGTAAGATGCATTATCAAAATATCCTTTTGTAATTCTAACAGAAACTTGAAAAATTAAATTGTGATCTACAGACTTAAAACAATAATTTACAAGCTTATTATAAATAACCCTAATAAATAAAAAATACATTAGATTCATCCAAGTTAAATGGAAAGATGGATATATATATGAAAATAACACATTATTAAACATATGTTATGTTTTAAAGAAATGAAGTAATTATAAACCATTAAAAAACAATAAATATTTGTTTTAAAAATAAGAAATATAAAAAACTGAATAAATTCATTCATAAAACTCTATGGAAGTATGCATTGGCTAAGCAAGGATACTAAAAAAAGTGGGATTTATAAGGACGGAAGCTTGTTAATACGGCAAAATACTATAGCAGACTTTCTATAACGTGCAATTAGTAAAGCCTCCTTGTAATGAAGTTTATGCATCTAGTTCTTTATTTAATTTTTATTTTATTTTTATTTTTATTTTATTTTATGTTTAGTTCTTTGTTTTATTTTAAATTTATTTCTATTTTATTTTAGTTTAATTTATTTGTTGTTATATGTTATTTGATTATATATTAACTAAGTTTGTAGTACTTGTTCTTTAATGTTGTTTAACTGTTTGTAACGAGTATATTTTCGTAGAAATCACATGACAATTTACTATAAAGTGTAGACATTTCAGTCTGTAGAAAAATTCTGTTCAAGTGCCCTTTACACGTTGTATGTTTAAAATTTAAACAAAATTGAAAATACGATAAAGAACAAAAAAAAATATTCTTCCACATCGGATTCGAACTCGGGCACTCGGAGCGGTAGACAGAGGCTTTAACAATACTGCTATCAGCCGCTATCGATTTTTCCACATCGGATTCGAACTCGGGCAGTCGGAGCGGTAGACAGAGGCTTTAACAATACTGCTATCAGCCGCTATCGGTTATTTGTTAATTTAGGCTTCAAGTTAATGATGCTCCTGTGAGCCGCTATCGCTTATTCTTGTCAGCAGAAAGCACGTGACGAGCACATCTCACGCATATACCTGTCTCCCTATTTTCATTCAGAAGGGACAGGTCTATTCTGATCTACCTTGATTCTCGGTACAAGTACCTGATTATGTAAGATCAACATCCGGTAAGCTCAGCTCCTACGAAGCAATGATTCTGGGTACAAGTACCTGATTATGTAAGATCAACATCCGGTAAGCTCAGCTCCTACGAAGCAGGTGAAAACCTTTCTGCATTAGACTGTACATGAAGGGAAAAACAAGGCAACAAAGTAGGTAAACATGTCAATGAAACGATTAACTTGATTACCAAAACTGGTACAAAGACTATATGGTTCTTTTAAGCCGAATTGATGAATTTATGATTCTTCTTCCTGTTTATATGGAGGGTATAGCCCACCTGCCTTGTCCTCCGAACTGTATTCCATCTATCTGGTCCACGTGATCCAACTCCTTTGATCTGGTTCAAAATCCGGACAAATATATACTGCATTTGGCGACGGTCACTTTTTAGAAATCATCACACACTCACACTCTCCCTAATTGAATGCTTATCTCCCTAATTGAAAGTGCTGAGCCAAAAAATGTAAACTTTTTTATGACTGATGTCTCATTATCCGAAATGTAAAGACCCAAAATTGGATAATACAATAAGACCGCGTTTAACTTGGATACGTTCCAAGGAAACCAAGCGTTAAATGAGGTCATCTTAACACGTAAATAATAGGAATAGGTGAAACAGGACAGTGAATAAAAAATAAAAATGATCTATTATATATACAACTTCCTAATCCAGCGACTTGTAGAAATATACTGTATAAGAAAATAATTTAATTGAAAATATCGCACTGACTGAAAACATTAAAATTAAAATATAGTAAATTATTATTATTTTTTTTTTTGTTAACAGATGACGCCACTTTCCATTCAAGGAGAATACTAAGTGACGGGGTGAAACAAGCCCTTCCACAGGCTGCCCACCCCTGCAGAGGGATCAGCCAGATTGTGGAGGACAGGGATCGACGGGACGGGCCCGGACCCCATGTTAAACATTTTTCAAGGGGTCGGATCAGAAATTCGAATCCAGGCCCTCCAGTGGAATGCCGAAGCGTTTCCACATGACCATCCGATCAACAAAAATGGGTATTTATTTATAAGCATTACTTATTTTATGACTATAGTAAATTATTTATCATAATAAATTGAGTTAGGTTAGTGAGATTAAGCTGCCATATCCTGATGGGATATTTTTTATCTGGCGGCGGCTACTTATAGAGTCCATCACAGGCTGGCCAACACCCATGATGGGGTCAACCGGATGATAGAACCCATCACAGGCTGACCAACACCCATGATGGGGTCAACCGGATGGTGCCCATCACAGGCTGGCCAGCACCCATGATGGGGTCAACCGGATGGTTGAAATCACAGGCTGGCCAACACCCGTAATGGGGTCAACCGGATGGTTGAAGATAGGGTTCAATGAGCGGCCCCGGACCCCTCTTGAAAAACTGGAAGTATGGGACCCGGATCCTCCAGGGTGATATAACAGCTTTACCATGCGGCCTTACCATCTTGGACAATCCGCGTTCGATTACGGATTCAACATCTCAGTTTTTAGGAAGGGTCAGATTTGTCATTGAACTCATCCTTCAATCTTCCAATTAATCAAACTGTGATGGTCTGTGAAGTGGCCGTCGCCAAACATATCTCTAATAGATTCAGCGGATTAATAAAAATTTCTGAAGCTCTGACGTGGGCATATGGCTAAATAAACATAAAAGTAATTCGATTATAAGTTTAGGTCTAAAGCTTTTAACGGAATTATTTTGAAGCTACTCAAGTCTGCCGATCACACAATTGTATAGAATTCCCTTAATTTCAGCTTTTATTCAGAAGGCTAGGGATAGAAGTCATGTCTCAATCTTTGAAAATTTATATAAGGGATCCGGGCCTGAGCCGTCGATCCCGTCCTCTACAATCAGACTAACTGCTCCGCAAGAGTGGGCAGCCTGTGGAGAGGTTGTTATAGCTCCATTATTTAGTAATCATCATTGATCGAAAAATGATATCATCCGTGGATCAGAAAAAAAGTAGATCTTATAATCATTTTATAATTTTGAATGTTTAACCATAGTTTTTTTGCATTTTTGCCCTTTTCCAATCAGAAAGATTACTAAGGGGCGGGGCCAGTTCCAACCACGGGCTGCACGCACACCCGTGACAGGCCAGATAGGCTCATTTAGTACTAAAGACGAAGTGCCAAAAGGCAATATGGCCCTGCTCCACCTAGAGATACTACAGGAGTCCGATCTGTGGGATGTAACTCGGCTTTAAACGTCTCCAGAGCTACGGCAGAGACAAGTTCCCACCTCTACGACCACAATCAACAAGAGAGGCCAAACTGATCCAGCCAGCCTGCCGGGTAGATTCTTCCAACTTCAGTCTTTTGTGCCCAGGCGACCGGATGGCCGAGTGGTAACGCTGTCGGCGTGCCACGCAGGAGGACTCGGGTTCGCGTCCCGGGTCTGGTCCCGGATTTTTTCGGGGTACTGGGCTCGGCCCGAGGTGATTCCCGTCCTTCACCATCCGGCCCCCCTCCACGGGTGTGGGTGCAGCCCACCGTCCTTCACCATCCGGCCCCCCTACACGGGTGTGGGTGCAGCCCGTGGTTGGAACTGGCCCCGCCCCCTTAGTTAATCTTCCTGATTGGAAAGGGGCCATAAAATATGCAAAAAATAGGCTATTTCGGACGGCCGGATTGGCCGCGTGGAAATGCTTTGATTCAGTCTGTGGTTGGAACTGGCCCCGCCCCCTTAGTAATCTCCCTGATTGGAAAAGGAGGGCATAAAATATGCAAAAAAAAACAAAGTCTTTTGTGCCCGGAGTTGCTGAAGCAACCGAAACATTAGCCGAGATAGGGCGGTTTAAATACCGCCAAGCAACTTGAAACCTACGCACACCTCGTTGAAAGAAAACACAACAGCGGAAGGTCCTTTCCAAACAGGAGGAACCTCAATCGTCACCCGATCCACGACAAATCGCGGACGGGGAGAAGATGGTTGAACACGAATCATCTCGTGACTATGCCAACCTCTCAAACAACACCAAAATCTAAACTATGTATCGCTCCTAGTGGCGGGGTGCGCACTCGAAGCGCAGACCACCCCTGGACGATCGCGAACGACCGTCAAAGGCGAGAATCTCCCCCGGTTCGATCCCCGATGCAGCCCATTGTCAGCGCCTGACTGGTGGGCCACCATGGAGACGATATCGACCGACGCCGTGCAATGGCGGGGCTCTGGCACCTTGCCGTGGCCGAATATCGCTCGGGTCAACTCTCCGAAGTTTTGTGATCCCCTAGGAAGCGAACTTCCCCCGGTCTAGGGAAGAAATCCCCTACAGCCCGAGTTCGACCAGCTCTCGGGTGGGCACCGTTAAGGCTTCTATCCCTCCGCCATTCATCCCGTCGGCACGATACGCCACCTTGGGATTTGGGACCCTTTTAGAGGACTTGTACCTCACGCAGGATATACGTCAGGCCGATACTTAATCCCGGACCCGCAGGGACTCGGATGGTCGAGTGGCGAACCATAGAGCGCCCACCGGCGAGGGGTGAGTGCAGCCACGCTCTACCGATCCTATAGGAATTTTTTCACTAAGGACAGCAACTGGGGGCCGGGGTGAGAGCCATTCCAGGCCGACCGCTGTTGCTGCAGGATCTCTCTATAGAAAATCAAACGAGGTCCGAGGCGATTTATCCAGCTAGGACTTCTCTCGGTTGTCTACTCGGGGCCGCCAAACCCTTTCGACGAGCCGCTGGAACACACCGACGTCTGTACACGCTTGTCCGCAGTGAGGGGACACCTTCGCCTGGACATAGCCACACTCTAGGAGCCACTTAGTTAATCCGTCACGATGGACATATCGGCCCGGCTAGAAAATAGATACAGGCATAGTGACAGCTGATAAACCCTCTCACCACGACAAGGCGGGCCCCACGCGAGAGGGAGGGGGACCGGATGGTGAAGGACGGGGATCGCCGAGCCGGGCCCAGCGCCCGAAAATACTTTTCAGGAGATTTGCTGCACCCGGATCCTCCTGCGTGGCACGCCAACCCTTTACCACTCGGCCATCCGGCCGCGGCTAACCATAGTTGTTTCGTGTGAACGGATACTTAAATATTACACTTACTGTAAACCATTATGTGATACTCGATGGGAAGTCGAAATAGACGCAGTAAAAGCAGTATATACATAGTTTGAACAAATTTGTAATGCATTAGAACAGGGATGGGCAAACTTTTGGCAGAAAGGGCCATATTGCATCAATGAAATATAGCCTAGGGCCGCACTTTCTCATGATCCCTATCCTTCACCATCTGACCCACTTCCACAGTCGGCCGAACTGGCAGCGTGGAAATGCTTCGGTTTCCCACCCTGGAGGACCCGGGTTCGAGTCTCGGGTTCCATCCCTGTGGAGAGATCAGCCAGATTGTGGAGGACAGGGATCTCTGTCCTCCACAATCTGGCTGATCTCTCCACAGGGGTGGGCAGCCTGTGGAAGGGCTTATTTCGCCCCGCCACATAGTATTCTTCCAGAAAGGAGTGTGGCACCATCTGTTGACAAAAACACCCACGGATGTGGGTGTAGCATGCGGTTGGAAGTGATCCTACCCTTTAGTAATTTATCCGATTGGAAAGGGGCAAAAAACAAAATAGCAAAAAAAAATCTCAAAATCGCCTTCACCTAATAACTGTCTGAGGTGATAAAATTCTCTTAAAAAATTATGTAACCAAAATAGAAAGATCCTAAAAAGTGCATTTGTTGACTAAGATATTATAAAAGGGTGACATGTTAAAATTAAGCCAATTTTCTTAGCAGATAAGCTTTCATTGGCCGTTATATGAATCATGGTTTTTCTTTTTGCATATTTTACGCCCATTTCCAATCAGGCAGATTACTAGGGGGCGGGGCCAGTTCCAACCACGGGGTGCACCCACACCCGTGGAGAGAGGCCGGATGGTGAAGGACGGGGATCGTCGGGCCGGGTCCAGCATCCCGAAAAAACTTTTCAGAGGATATCAGACCCGAAATACGAACATGGGTCCTCCTGCGTGGCACGCCGACAGCGTTACCACCTGGCCATCCGGCCGCCTGTATCATAGGTTTGAATAATGCCAGCAGTCCGAAAAAAGTGAAATGCCATTTTCAGAGAAGCACGGCAGGATCGAAATTCTTTTAAATTATATATTAAAAACATAATTTAATCATTTTAAATTTCAAACAATAATTAAAAACACATCTGTTTAGGAAATTGCACAAATATTAAATACAAACACCGTGAAATTACGAAAAGTATTGACTGACAACGATTTCATTTGATTTTGAATATATTTTGTAACCAATTTCTTATGCAATGATGTTTATTCTGGTTAATGGTTAATCAAATCTATTTTTATGCAATGACGTTTATTCTGGTTAATGGTTAATCAAATCTATTTTTTGTAAGAAATATAACACTGTAATGACATCTAAGTTTTCATATGAATTATTATTTATTGCTCTTTTCTAGAAATTACATAAACTATATTTGCTAATGAAATCCAAAATTTAAGATCAAAATTTAACACATTTTTAGGTGACGCAAAAATGATAGAATAAAAGTTGAATATTTCAGAAGATTTTCCTGAAAAAAGAATTCGAAAAAGGTTATATTCCGAACTAAAAGAAGATGAAATTTTACAACCCTCAACAGAGGAATTTAGATGTTACTTTTTCAACATTGTGATTGATACTGTTATTGTACAAATAGATGAAATATAAATTAAAAAAAAAATATAGATGAAATATAAATTTAAAAATATACCCAGTATTATTTCTGATTTTAAATTAATCACTAATATAACAAACATTAGAAAAAATAAACTAGAAAACCGTTTAAAAGATTTTGTAAAAACTTTATAGTAAAGATGTAAATGAATATCTAATCCAGAAAATTGATTTGTTGCGAGAATTGATCTTGGACCAAAAAGATGTAAATAACTCGCATTATATATGAGGGGTTATCAAAAAGTAAGGTTACAAAGCCTGCAGTGAAACGTGTATATTTTATTTCATACAACCAATACAGCCAACTGATGGTACATACATTAGGTTATTTTTTGGCATAGTCTCCATATTGGTTTAGGACATGGTCTCCATATCAGCTTAGGCCCTTGTCGTTCGTGGGATAAGTTTGAATATTCCCTCCTGGTAAAAATCCTGTCCTTGCGTGCAGTAGCGCCAAGACGGCGGGGAAGAGGGGACAAATTCCCCGGGCCCGTAGAAGATTGAAGAGCCCGAGCAGCTTCCTAACAATAAGAATTTATTATATATATGGGCCCGAAACCTGGTTCGTACCGGGGCCCGGGATTTCTCTCGGCGCCACTGTTTGCGTGTTCAGCCACGTTGTCGCGAAGTGTTTCACCTCCTCGCCTGAAGCGAATCGTCGGTCTCCTAGGTGCTCCTTCAAGTGAAGAAAGAGGTGAAAATCGCTTGGAGCGAGATCCGGGCTGTAGGGAGGGTGTTCGATGATGTCCCAGCGAAACTACTGCAACAGCATAGTGGTCTTCTAAGCTGTATGAGGTCGCGCGTTGTCGTGAAGGAAGATGACGCTCCAAGCGATTTTCACCTCTTTCCTTACTTGAAGGAGCACCTAGGAGACCGACGATTCGCTTAAGACGAGGTGAAACATTTCGCGACAACGTGGCTGAACACGCAAGGACAGGATTTTTACCAGGAGGGAATATTCAAACTCATCCCATGAAGGAACAAGGGCCTAAACCGATATGGAGACTATGTCGAAAAATAACCAATATATGTACTATCAGTTGGCTGTATTGGTTTATCATCAGTTGGCTGTATTGGTTGTATGAAATAAAATGTACACGTTTCACTCAGGCTTTGTAACCTCACTTTTTGATCACCTCTCGTATTTTAATATATATTGCGCGTTATTATATTAAGATATAACAACGCGCAATATACACTGACGGAAAAAAAAATCCCAACACCAAGAAAGACTTGTGTTAGATAAACAAAATTTGGTAGGCGTGTTTATACATCTGAAAGATGACATCGATTCAAATTAAAAATTTTCTTTATGTTACCAGTTACTATAACAACTGCAAAGTGTTCTTTTAGCAAATTAAAATTAATAAAGAATTAACTTCGGTGAAGTATGTATGCTATAAGGCATCGAAAAGGAAATTGCCAAAAATTGTAATTTTTCCGAAATGATTAATGAAATAGCAAAAAAATCGCATATTTAGCCTAATTAAAGACATATTACGCAATATTTGTTTATTTCGAATCCCTTTATTTTTACCTATAAAAAATATTTTAGGGCCCCAAAAAGTTTCTTGCACCCGGGCGGGCCCCTTTATAGAGAAGACAGACACTGGCACCGGCCTGTAAAATATCATTCTTCAACCTTCCAATTGACATTACCATGAATATTCGCCAAAATATAGTGGGCTCTTAGTGGCACCGCCAAAAGTATCCCTCAGTGTTTTCCAAACTGTGGGGCGCGAGTTTATGTCATGGGGGCACACAAGAATTAACAAAAACATATTGTTATTTTTGATACAAACAAACAAAAAATAAATCCAAATTGATGTCGAAACAAAAATGAATCAGTAAAAGATTATAAATATACTACATATATCCATGTATCCAGATACTTTCTGCTATAGCTATTTTAAAAACAAAATATTGATATCGATTAATGATTGAAATAGAATTGCGAGTAGCGATGAATACCTTGACACCCAATTTGAAAGAATTTGTGCCAAAAACAAGCCCATCCATCGCATTAATTATTATGTTGTATTAAATATGTATTCTATTTTTCGTTTTTTTTGTAAGATTTGCTTAATTGTATTAAAAATTATTACACTACAATAAATACAGGCCTATATTTTTTATGTATAGGAACTTTATTTATACAAAATATAGTATATTATTTTGTAGTAATAAATTGTAAGTAGAAAATATATATAAAATTAAACTGTTACAAAATGAAGAGGCGTACGAATTTTTTATAAAAAAAGGGGACGCAGGCACAGAAAATTTGGAAACCATTGCCTTATATGATTCGGCGGCTTAATTTAAAATTAATTAACTTAATGAAGAGACAGAAAACAGTCCTGGCTTCTAAAAAAACTAGGGTGCTAATCCAATTTGAATGCACCTTTAATTATGTATTGTGTTTCTTCGATTTTATGAATGTATCTATTTATTATAAGGCATTGATTTAATAATGCTTTTAGGAAAAGATAATTTTACAATAAAATGCTTATATTTAAACAAAATTTATTTTTTATAATAAACAATACTAAAGATTTAATTTTAGTCATCATTCAACTGTATATTCTTTATCTTGATTTCAGAGATGTTAAAAGTGTCTTAACGTTTATAAATGATCGAAACATATTTCTTAAAATCAGAGTATGTTGTTTCATCAAGGTGTTTCATATCACTAATGCATAAAATAGATTTTTATTAATATAAAAAACTAATATTTTTATGATCGTCTTTATTTAAATCTAAGGCTAAACTCACACGAACTATGCCACAACCACAAAACGGTGGTTACCGTGTGGTTGGGTTGTGGCCGAAATCAACTACTCATTAAGCAAGCAACTGTCGATAGCAAGACATAGCATCCATGACACTTCGTCTTGCCTTTGAATTTCTATGAAAATTTGATCATTTTTTATAAACTGATACATAATTACCATAATAATGGCTAAACTTTAACTGTAAAACAATGTTGATGAATGATCATAAATACGAACTGTGACCGCAGACGACTTTCGTATGTACTGCACTGAACTGATATCAAACGCAATGCGAGACGGCATAGAGTATCAGAGCAACAAATTAGTGCAATTTCGGATTTATGTGAGTTTAACGGTTTGAAAAACCGCGCCAAAGTGAATCAATAAAAAATATAGAATTCAAAAAAAACCGCATTATATTGAAACAGCGTTAAGCGGGGTCTTACTGTATTGTAATTGAAAATACGTTAAGCTGGACGGGCCTACACGATTATAAATTTTTAAGAATATATAATCAATCATTAATATCATGAGTTACTAAATTATATAATTAATGCCGCGTTATTAAGAGAAACCATAGGATGTTGTTCAGCTTGTGGTGGTCGATCCTTCAATCTTCTGGTTTGAAGGATGGGAGTCAACGTATTGGACCCGGACCCTCTCGAGTGGGGCCCACCTTGACGTGGTGAGAGGGCTTACCGGCTGTCACTATGTCTGTATCTGTTGTGCAGCCGGGCCGATACGTCCATAGTGACAGGGACTGACTAAGTGGCTCCTAGAGTTTGGCGATATCCAGGCGAAGAGGCCCCCACACTATGTTTGGCTTGAGCGGGGGTTGGTGTGAACAGCGGCTTGTCGAAAGGGAGTGGTCACCCGAGTAGACAGCCGCGGGAATTCCTAGCCGGATAAATCGCCACGGACCTCGTTTGACTTTCTATAGTGGTCCTACAGCAACAACCTGGTCGGCCTGGGTTTGGCCCTCGTCCACGCCCATAGGGGGCTGTCCCTAGTGAAGAAATTCCTATAGGGTCGGTAGAGCATGGCCGCTCCCACCCCTCGCCGGTGGGAGTTCTGTGGTTCGCCACTCGACCGTCCGAGTCCCTGCGGGTCGGGATTAAGAATTGGCCCGTCGTATGCCCTGCATCAGGTACAAGTCCTCTAAAAGAGTCCCAAATCTCAAGGTGGTGTACCGTGCCGACGGGATGAATGGCGGAGGGATAGAAGCCTTAACGGTGCCCACCCGAGAGTTGGCCGAACTCGGGCTGTAGATTTGTTTTCCAGGTTGGGGGAAGTTCGCTTCCCTAGGGAATCACAAAACCTCGGGGAGTTGATCCGAGCGATATTCGGCCACGGCAAGGCGCCAGAGCCCGGCCATTGCACGGCGTCGGTCGATATCGTCCCCATGGTGGCCCACAGGTCTGGCGCGGAAAGAGCTGCTTCGGAGATCGAACCGGGGGAGATTCTCGCCCTTTCTCGGTCGTTCGCGACCTCTGTGGGTCATTCCAGCGGGCTATCGCGATTTTCGCGGCGGTTGCGTCCGAGCTTTGCTGTCCTACGGATTTCCCATTTTTGGGAGAACTTGATGTGAGAAAACCATTCAGTTTTCGATCCTTCGGGGACAGTCCGGTCGCTCAGTAATGAGCACCAGTCTATGAAGCAAATACACAGCCTCTTGTGTCTCCACTCCCTCTGTGGACGGAGGCGATTCTCAGCCCTTAAAGGTCGCTTCAGCGACACAGTGCACGGGATACGAATGCGGCCTTCTTACCCCTAGGCCTGGCAAGCAGTGCACGAGATACGAATGCGGCCTTCATACCCCTAGGCCTGGCAAACCTACGAATACGACGAGTCCGCCGCATTCTTATTTCGTTCGCTTTGTGGATCAGAGTGGTGGTCAGGCGAGTCCGCACCCCTAATTTCACCTCAAATCAACGGAGGGCCGCTGTCTGTGCATCCCTAATATAGATATTTGTTTTTATAAAACCCCTTTCCAATCATTCTTGAATACAATCCTGAAGACAAAATAATTAAAGAATCAGGATCAAAATAAAAAAATTTTAAAATGCTCAATATTTATGGGGCATTGCCTAAAGCCTTGCATAAATGAAATTTTAAATCGTAAAAAAACAAAATAGAAACTATGTAAATATTTTTTCGTATATCTGCTTAGAATCTTCAAAAAGCCCTTGCTACTTGAAGACCTACTTCTGCTGTACTGCTTATATTTATAAATCTGCTACTAATTAACTTAAAATAATGATAGATGTTAGTATCCTAACATTTATAATCGATTTAAGACGGACTGGATTGAATCAAACTCCGTCGTAGGTTGAGAATTATTTGGGTATCCCTCGATTTATGAACATTCGATTAAATGAACTTTCTTTTCAACAAACTATTCAAACTGTATATCATTTTTTCTATTTGCGAAGAAAATTTTTGTTTTTGCAACGGTATTTCATCGTTTTTTAAATCAATTTAAACAAATTATAAAGGATTATATTATTTTATATAATTATTTATAATCTCTAATTCGTATCTTAATAAATTTTTCGTGTGTATCGGCTCTTCAAATTGTTTTCATAAAAAAATTCTATAATTCGGATGTCGTATTACCAATTTAATAATATAAAATATTGATTTTTTTAATGATTTTTTTGCTTTTTCTCTCCACTAATTTTCAACTAGAGCAAGACATCCCAATCATGCGCCAGATGATTTTACCAGACCCATGAGATGATTTTATTCAGCCTGCTGACATTTGTTCCTTACGAAACATGTTTTACGTAGTAAATGCAGGAATAAATTAAATAACAGTTGGAAAATAAAAAATTATTTTAAATATTCTCAATATTTATATTTAAAATTTAATAAATATTATCATTCAAACATCAAAGTTCTTTTAAAAAATACTTTGTTGTTTAATTTAAGGATCTCAAAATGCAATAATTTTGTACATTACATGTCAACTGCTATGCTAGCGAATTGCTAAGAACATTAGCAAAAAAAGTTTTTTTTTAATACACTGACGGAAAAAAAAATCCCAACACCAAGAAAGACTTGTGTTAGATAATATCGCGCTGAATGAGTTGCGCTCAACCATTGACGACCACAATTTTGTGGATGATATCGACCACAAGTTGCGACAGCCGTTGAAACCGATTTCAGTTTAGTGGTCCGTCTGAGTTAGATTAGGCGTTTCTATATTAATATAATTACAATTCACGATCGTCCACAAGCAACCACCGTTTTGTGGTTATAGCGTGGTTCTGTTGTGGTTCGTGTGAATTCAGCCTTAAACTGCGTTCTCAATGAGAGCGTTTGTTTTATCAAAAGAATGCTATCTATTGTTTCGTTTTACTCAACTTTCCAACCTGAGGTTGCCAGTGCTCACATCCATTATGAGGTCTCTCTTCTCAATGGATGGCGCTACTTTCCAATCATTCTATTTTTAAGCGAACGAATAAATACAGGCTCACCCATAGACCGCCCATATCCGTAGAGGAGTCGACCAAATTGTAGAGAACTGGGATTGACGCTGGGTCCAGACTTCATTAATAAAGTTTCCGAGGATCGGAAACGTTATCACTTGGCTAATCCCACTCCCGTGGTGGGATCATCCATCAAGTGAAGATACGGTTCAATGATTCGGGCTCGGACTCATTCTGAAAAATGTTTTGGGAGAATGAGATCTGGATGCTTCAGGTGATAAACCAGTGCTTTACTACATGCCCAACAAAGAATGCCATCAATATTCAACGGGGTTATTAAAATTTGAGTTTTTTGTGTTTATCACAAATCAGTAATTATTGCGACCGGATGGCCGAGTGTAACGTTGTCGCAGGAGGACCCGAGTTCGCGTCCCGGATCTAGTATCTCCTGAAAAGATTTTTTGGGGTGCTAGGCCCGGCCCGGTGATTCCCGCCCTTCACCATCCGGCCTCACTCCACGGGTGTAGATGCAGCCCATGGTTGGAATTGGCTCCATACCTTAGTAATTTCATTGAGTGGAAAGGGGTATAAAATATGCAAAAAAAAAAATCAGTAATTATTAATTAATGTTTAATTTCACTGAAATTTCTCAGATTTTATGGACACAAAATCTGAGATATCTCAGATTTTGTGTCCATAAAATATATCTGTGGGTCGGAGGTATAGGACACTATGTCACATTTATTACATTTTACAGGAGAGCAGTTTGAGTTTGTTTTTGTTGTTCTCCCTTATGGACTTGGTGTTATTTAAAAGCACCATACTCCACCAATTATTAATTTAGGACATAGTGTTGCATACCTGTGGGTAGAGGACGAGAAACCCCTATGATTGTGCCAATAATCTCATTTTGGCCAAAAATAGACATAGTGCCCTATACCTCCGACCCATAGATATATTCTATATTATATAATTCTATATTTCTATCAAAAATATAGTTGGCCTATTCATAAATATTTTTTGAATTCATTTTATACAAGACATATTATTTTGACATTCATAAAACATTGAAAAATTATATACTATATAGATCTAAGACAATTCTGAAAGTTCTCTGGTGAAATAAACTCTTCTATTTGAAAGATTAATTTTTTCGAATTTAGGAATTTAAAAATTTATGTATTCTCAAAAATATTACTTTATAAATTTTAAAATACGCAAATTTATTTCATATTTTAGGGCAGTGTTTTCCAAACTGTAGGGCGAGAGTCTATTGCAAGCAGGGGTGTCGTTTCCACTATGGAAGGTATGCAAGACTCCATACCTCACATTTTTGCAGGTATGGAATTCCATACCTCAGAATATTGATAAAATTATTTATAATTTAATGCAAGGCAAGCCAAGGCACTTGCTTTCTGTATGAAAACAAATAAACAAATTTTTTCCTTGGATGTTGACCATTCCAACTCTTACATAATCCAAAGTATCAAAATTAACGCATAGGTCATTGAGTTATGAGGGTTTAAAAGCTTAGGTCCTGCTTTCACAAAATTCCATCCCTCAACTTTTAAAGAACCGACAGCACTGATTGCAAGAGGGCGCGCAAGAAATAACAAAAACATCATTTTTGAGACAAACAAGCAAAAAATAAATTCAAATTGGTATCAAAAACGAATCAGCAAAAGGGTTATAAATACAGTATATAAATCAATGTATCCAGAAACTTTCTGCTGTAGCTATTTTAAAGATAAAATAACGATCTCGTTTAGTGATTGAAAATTAATTGCGAGTAGCTATATCTTCCATGACATTCCGATTTGAGGGAATTTGTGCTGAAAAACAAGCCCACACATCGCAATAAATATGTTGTATTAAACATGTATTCTATTTGTTTTGTAAGATTTGTTTAGTTATTTTAAAAATTATTACACTATAATAAATATATATTTTTTATTGTATTTCAATGACATTATTCTACGCCACAACATGGCGGTGCCCAGAATGCTAAAATTATTTAAAACTGCAATAAAATGAATGATTTTTGCACACTTTTCTAATGTCCATGTTAAATAAAACAAAATATAATTATTTTAAAAAGTACAGAGCGTCAAAATCTGGCAAAAAACTATTATGATTATAAAATAACATGCCTGTTCATAAGTAATTCCAATTAATTAATAATGTTTTAGAAAACAAATTCTCATTTAATTACAAAAAATCCTCAATATATTCTATTCCGGTCTTCCATTCATTAGAAAATTGTCTATGTGGCCCTTTTCCAGAAAAATTTGGAACCCCTGAGCTAGAGGATCAGGATCGAATCCGGCGTTTAACATAGAACGATAATACAGTATCCATAATCTACTTATTGCATTTTTCAAAAAGTTTTGCAATTATGTTTTAATTACTATTTAATTTAATAAAATAATGATTGTGTATTATTTCAGAAGTGCAGAATCTCTAATATAACATTTTCTATCCTATTCAAATTTGATCTATGATGACATTTTATCGTTTTATTGAAAAATGCCAAATCTGACCAATATAATCATTTAAATACGTGATTTATTTTGTGTCTATTCAATTTAGTAAAATAATTATCATAATAAAATCCATAATTAATGTGTTTTTAACAAATAGTAAGAATTTAGAACGATTAATAAAATGCCAAACTTCTAGAAAATTAGATTTATTTTTGCAAATAATTTACCAGAATGAAAGCTTATGAGAATTACATAAATTTAATATAATATCTGATAAAAATTTTATAATTTTTAAATAATGAATAAACTACAATGATTGAACTATAACTACAATGATTGAACTATAACTACAATGATGTATTTATTACTGCAATTAAGCTTAAATTTGAAAATCACATGGCATTTAGCTGCTCAGAAATCTAAAATCAAATGACAAGAAAATTAAAATTAATCAAAATATTGTACAATTCTAAATAAACAATAATAATGTATTGTATACTAGCAATTCTTGAACTACATCAATTCAGATAACAGCAAGAAATAACCACCATTAATTTTATTATTTATGGGAGCTGAATTCACACTATCACAATAAATACATATTGTTTACTCATCATTATTTAATATTTTTTTTGGATTACAGTCATGAGGCAGAATATTATTATTATGCATTTTCAAAAGCAAAACTGCTTTGAAAGGCATATTAAAATAGTCACAGAAAGAAAATCCTTCATAAAAAAATCCTCAAAATTACAAGTAAATTGTGTATGAAATTTCATTATCTAGAAGCTATAATGAGCATGAAATGATAATAGATTCGAATTTTAAATTCAGTACCATGATCAAAAGAATGATATTCACAATATTAGACGAATTATAAAAAAAACTCAATCTAAATATACAGTGGATTTCACTTAATTGGGACATGTTGGGATTAATCCATTTTGGCCCAATTAAGCAGCTTCCCTAATTAAATGTTTTCTGTAAAAATAATGGGTTGATGATGATAAAAATTAGAAGTTCTTTGAAAAGGAGAAAGTAACTGTCTTCATCAATTTATTTCCAAATCATTAATACAAGTTACATATTTTGTTTCTTTTTATGTCTTATGTTTGTTTATAAATGTTAATGTAGACAAACATAAAATTGTCATTTTTATCATATAATTTTTACTTTTAGGATTCTTTTGGAGCCATAAATCAATATTATTACTGTTAGATATTTACAAGAAAAAGAAAATTTTCCAGAATACCTCCCAAAAAATAAATTGTGGCTTGATATATCAAAAGTTATGAATAAAGAGGGATATGAAGGTATTTCAACAACTCAGCTGTTATAAGAACTTAAATTTAGTATATTATGTATATATTTATAGATTTTTTTTAGTTGATGGTGTGACATGTGACAGAAAATTTAGAAATATGATGGCAACATATATAAAAAATAAAAGACAACAACTGTAGAACTGGAAGAGGAAAAAAAACTTGGATTTATTTTGATATTCTTGAAGAAATATTTTCTAAAGATCCTGTATTTTCTTCAATTGCAATAGCTTATAATTCATATGAAATTACGGCTGAAAATAATTCTAAAAGCCAATCAACTGTAACAAAAGAACAGATAACTATCACTGAGTATGAAATATCATCAGTATCTCATTTAACAAAAAAAAAAAACAGATAACTGAAGAATCGTTTCATTTGGCTGAATCAAATGCATCACCACAGTATTCTAAAAAGCGACCTAGAGGTTCCTCAGAATATATTAGAAAATCAGGAACAAGTAATAAACCAAAACAGAGTAATGCATGAAGAACTTATCACTGTATTGAAAGAAAAAAATGAACTGTTAAGATTTAACTAATGTAATAAAAAAAAGAAAAACAATTTAAAATGAACTTTTTTCTGTTTGAATTCATACTGTAATCTTATATTTATAAATAAAAAATTTTTATTCATACAAATTTCTGTTTATACTAACTACAAATGACATCCAAAAATGAACAAAATATAAACTGTAATCTGTACACTTTGTAAAACTGATACATATATTTTTATAATGTTTACATCTTTCTCATTATATTTTCTCTTTTAGTTGCAGCATCCTGTGAGAAAGATGTTTCAGGTATTTCAGAAACATCATTGTTGTTATCAAACTCTGTCTTCATTTTCTTTTAAAATAAAGTTGTGAAGAACACAACTTGCTAGGATGACATGAACAATAAAATCTAAATTGCTCACGTCTAAATATTTTAATCGACGGAACTTTCCTTTTAAATGTGCAAATGCTCTTTCAATAATACTTCTACTTTTACTATGAAGTAAATTATATTTATTTTGATCTGCACTCAAATGCCGATTATCTTTAAATGGTGTCATTAGCCAGGTTGTTAATAGATATGCAGAATCTCCTAATAGGTGTAAATGCTTAGGGAATCTCTTTGTTTTCAAATTTGAAAAAACTTGACTTGTGCGTAAAACTCTAGCATCATGCATACTGCGAGGAGAATCTATGTAAACATCAGTAAATTTTTCATATTGTCATCACAGATTGCTTGTATAGATGTGAATTGCTTTCTGTTATAATATCTTTCTTTAAAATTTACTGGTTCTTTTATCTGAATGTGGGACCCATCAATAACTCCAAACACTTTGGAAACTGCCACTTGTTAAAGAAAAACTCTGTAGTTTTATTCATGTCATCTATTATGGGCCTAGTTATAAATTTCTTTGAAAGATTCCATATTTCTTTGCAGGTTGTATTAAATAAATAATGTGCCAGTCCAATTGATATTCCAAATCTATCTGTAACACTACGAAATGATTCTGGTGTAACTAAAGTCCATAATATTAAAAGCAGTCTTTTCTGCATTGGAAATTGGTAACTTGTTTTTTCATTCATATTAACACTTATAACGCCCAAGAGTTCCTAAAAAATACATATATACATAAGTATTTAACTTTATACAATTATTATTTGGATAGGATTTTAAACAGTAATGACATTAAATTAAATACTATTTTTCGTATTAACATAGCAGGTAGCAATATCTGCATTTTATAGTTATTAATTTCATTAATTACTGTATATTTTAAACACATTACTTTAAGTAGAAACTTGAGTTGTTTCCAATAATTTTGATATATAATTTCAATACTTAAAACTTAAGAATTTACTGACAAATAACTGTCAAACAGAAATACATACTTGAAATTGGAATCTCGTTAATCTAAAATGCTCTCGAAATTCATTGAAAAAAGTAGTTGGGAACAATGCATTCGGCGTAACTACTGATTGCTGTAAATTTTTTTTCCCTTCAAATGAGATTACAGAATTTATAAAAACCATTGCTGCTGTTATATTGTTATTTTTTCCATATTCCTTCTCATTTTATTTATTGAAAACAGTTCTAAACTATCGTCGCACAGAGCTTCTACTATTAACGAATTTTGCAATTCATCGGCCATGTTTATACTGTGTTTCCTGAGATTACCGCTAGGAGGTACTGCATCTAGTCGAACATCATAATCATGATGAGTTTAATCAGAATCAAAGTAATCAAAGTGATCAAAGTGACCTAGAAGCACCCAAAAATAATCTTGAGTGCAGGCTAGTTTGAAATATTACAATTATAACACGCACCCCATATTTCGACTAGTTTGTACGAAATAGTTATTTTTCAATTAAACCAGAGCGTTTACAACAATAAGCTAATTTAGTTTTAGGAAGTCCCTTCGTTAACATATCAGCTACCTGTAACTCGGTAGGAGTATAAATAATATCTATTATTACCTAGAAGCACCCAAAAATAATCTTGAGTGCAGGCTAGTTTGAAATATTACAATTATAACACGCACCCCATATTTCGACTAGTTTGTACGAAATAGTTATTTTTCAATTAAACCAGAGCGTTTACAACAATAAGCTAATTTAGTTTTAGGAAGTCCCTTCGTTAACATATCAGCTACCTGTAACTCGGTAGGAGTATAAATAATATCTAAATTTCCTTTTTCGACATTCTCTCTTAGAAAATGCTGTTTTATGGCAAAGTGTTTGCTTCTTTCATGCTGGGTAGGATTCTGTGCCTAGTTGATAACGCTTTTGTTGTCGCACATTATCGGTATTGAGAGATGCCCTTTTAAAATGTTAATTTCAGTTAAGAAATCACGTAACCAGGTTGCTTCTTTTGATACGGTAGTGACGGCGATGTGCTCTGCTTCGGTTGTCAAAAGAGCGACCGTTGATTGATTTTTGCTGGTCCAGCTGTTTGCACCTTTCACCAGTAAATAAATAAAACCTATATAGGACCTTCTGTCGTCTGTATCATTTCCCCAATTTGCGTCTGCATAGCCAATGATTTTTGGTTCAGTTTCCCGTTCATATGCAAGGCATTGAACGGGAAACTGAAGGCATTGAAGTTCATTGTTCCTTTGTTCCAACGAAAGGCATTGAAGTTCATTGTTCCTTTTAGATACCTCATTAACCTTTTCACTGCGTTCCAATGAGACTGTCCAGGATTGTTGTTGAATTGACTTAAGCGGCTGACTGCATGTGCTATGTCCCGTCTTGTTGCGATCGCTAAGTACATTAACGTTCCTATAGCGTTCTGATAGGGAATATTTTTCATTTTGTTAATATCATCTTCCGTAGTGGGTGACATTGTTTTGTCCAACTTGTTTTGCTGGTCTAATGGAGTTGGAGTTGGTTTTGCTTTTGACATACCAAATTTTTGGAGCATCCCCTGAAAATATTTCTGTTGAGTAATTTTTGTGATAATTTTTTCACGGTCACGTTTAATTTGTATTCCCAGGAAGTTGCTAAGTTTTCCTAAGTCTTTCATTTTAAAGACTTAGGAATTAGAATTTTAATTACACTGACGGAAAAAAAAATCCCAACACCAATCATTAGTTTGGTTTTTGTTCTTTGAGATTTATCCCAATTAACCAGTGTCCCAATTAAGTGGAATCCACTGTATATATATGGTTCCAGATAGCATAAAATGAGAGATGATGATATTGATATATATATATATTATATACCTCCATATTAATAAGGCATGCTTAAATTAACTTTTTGAAACATTTGGTTGTTGTAGGGCGTGTTCAAAAAGTCTAACGCGTTAAACTCGTTTTTAACGAAGCAGTCAAAAAGTAATTTTGTTATGCACTGCGCATGCTCCATAGCTATGACATATTGTATAAAAGTCTAACAAAGCTAACAAGAGAAATAGCAAGTTTACTTTGTGAAAAACATGGCGGGCCCCCAGTCCATTTTTCGTCTCCTTGTATACCACAGTTTACAACACACGTGTGTAAATTGTGATATACAAGGAGACGATAAATGGATAATGTCACATGTGATGCAATATATGGTAAATAATGGTAAGTTATTTTTAAGGAAATTTTTCGATATCTATTTATTAGGTAATATTTTACTATTAATCATTTCAGAATTTGAGTGTCCTATACTCTATCTAAAAATTTGTTAAATAAAATAAAGGCTAATTAGTTAATTATTTAGAATTATGCAGTACTCTATTTCTTCATCGGAATTATCAGAAAACAATGCATCTTCCAAACATTTGAAAGCTCCTATTAAAACTTCCTTACAAACAGCCATGTTGTCTCTCTAACAGATTGGTCAAAAAGTATATACGATAAGGAGGCGAACTCAAGAGAAAAGTTTAATGCGTTTGAACATGCTTGTATATTTCTCATGAAAATGGGAAAAAGTTCTTAAATCAATTTTTTGGCATAAATTATATTTGCTTATAAAATCAAGATTTCATAAATCAGGATTGACCTATATATTCAGTCAGTTATAAATAATTGATTAACTATACAGTGATATCTCTCAATATGTCCTTGGTCTTATACCAAACAGGACGTATATCAAACCAAATTTTTCCATAAGAAATAGAGGGAAAATGATTAATCCATTCCCATGAAAAAATCCTATTGTTGTTGGCATATTATACATTGATAGGGTTGTATAAAATAATTTAAACACTGCTTACTACTAAAATATATAAATACAAAAACATTTACAGTAAATGAAATAAATAAAAATTTAACCTCCCTACCTTGCTGTGAAAAGTCGAGTGCCTACTAGGATGGTGCTGAGAAAGGAAGAGGAGGAGATGTTATTGTTTGGAAGGAGAGTCCTCTTCCAATAAAACTTCAGGAATCTGAAATTCTGGTGTTTTTTCTCTTTCTATGTTATGTCTCTTTTCCCTACTTGGACCTTGCTAAGGTTCACCAGATTTGACTTTTAATAAAAATCCGTCCAAAGAACTTTGCTTCTGCCTTCACCTCGTGATACTTTGGAAATATGGCATTGTATGGTTATTCCAGATAATGTTATTACTAATTGTTTGGACTTTATTGGGGTGGTATTTCTCTGCAAGTTTTATATAAGGAATGTGTTTTTAAGAGAACATACAACAGACTTATAAAAGTTCTACTACGTGAATTGGTTGTATACCAAGCAAAATTTTTCCAAACAGGATGTATATCAAGTTGGACTTATTCCAAAGCAGACATATACTGAGGTACCACTGTATTATTAAAATATTAATCAGTTTCAAGTAATTTTTTGTCATTGAATTATGTAATGATATATACAAAATTGAGTTGTTTTTTGATCAGTTTTCGGTTAGTTATAGTAAATAAAACTATTAATGTTCGTTCATCAAAGTTTAATGATTATAATTTTGGTTTTTCGTATTGTATACTAAAGATATGTTTTGATACTTAATGCTTTATTTTTGAAACAAAATTACAGCATTTGAAATAATTTTAATTAAGTTTTTTGTTTGTTATTCTCTATAGATTAAAGTTTAAACGACAAAATAAAAATAAAAAATATGGATATGGTGGACAAAAAAAACGGGCGAAGTATAATAATGCAGAAAGTGCAGGAGATGTTTCTGGTTTCTCTATTAAAAAATTTAACCTTCCACCAGGGAAAAAACTTAAGGTGGGATAATTTATTCATATATAAGTTAATATAATAATAATAATAATAATAATAATAATAATGTTTTTATAAAAAATATTTTTTATAATTTTTTCTTTTAACTCGAGAAATTAATAATTTAAATTATTGGACGGGGCGTACCAATTTTTATAAATAAAGGGGGCCGCAGACAGAAAGTTTGGAAATATCCCCTGTGGGTAGGGGGTTTGAATTTAGCCACCGCCTGACCTCGCGTGCAATAAAAGTCTCCTAAAGGGGTCACTTCGCGTTGGTGGTTCCGAGTTCTGTAACTGGGGGCTCCTATACGGAATCGGGACTGCTCCAGCATGTCCACATCCATCACTGGGAGCCTGCGGTGGGCCCCATACGAACCCGGACCGCCTGGCGGGCTAGCCCGCCGCGTATCGTTTTCTCACTTTCATTTTCGGGGGACAAGTCATTTCATAACCCCCATAGGGAATAGGGCAAAAAAAAAGTTTGGAAACCGCTGTATTAGGGATAATATAGAAGAATTTAATGAAAGCCTAAAATTTCATAATTACAGTACTGTATATATCTACTATTTAATTTTTAGTTTATAAATCTAAAATTCTTCGAATAAACCAAAGTAGAATTTAAAATTTTATAAAAATTTTTTTGCTACGTTATTTAAAATGTATATTAAAATTCATAGAATGTTTTATTGGAATAAAATCCAGTCTAATTCTTCAATAATTTATCCCCTCCCAGCAATACAATGTATATTTACTATCTCTATATTATTTATATGAAAAGTTATAAAAAGAATTAAAAAATCTTACTTGAAAAGGCCATTTTCGTTAAGTTCTATTGCTAGACAATATTTGTTTGCATTACCATGGCAACGTGAACATATCAAGTTACACCAATGGTACAAAACACAACTGTTTATTAATAAATTATAACAACACTAAACTTTTGATATGTAAATTTCTTATTTTGAGCAAGATTAATTTTTTAAATTTATTTTTATAACAACTGTAAAAACATCTTTATTCGATTTTGCATAATTATATATAAATGATTTCCAAACAAAGATTGAATAAAATTTAATTTTTCAAAAATTTTTAGCATTTCATTAAAACTACATCATCATAATTTCATATAATACATTCTTATAAAATATTACTAAGCAATAACATGTCCATCAATTAACAATTAATATGGTTGAAGAATTTAGTTTTTTGTAAATATTTAAAACAAATTATCAACTTAACTTTGGAATATTTTATTCATTTGCAAATAAAATATTAATCCAAGCTACAATCAGATGAACGTAATTAAGATTAAATTCTTACTTCATACTGCATCGAGAACTTTCAGATCCATGAGCACGGCCTCTAGTGGTACACTGAGAACACATACGACACATCCAGCGACCACTAGGAATGTTTTTGAGCCCCACACAAAATGTATGATAACCTCTGTCACAATTATCACAAAACATCATTTTGTCTTCATCATAAGGATCCATACATAGCATGCAAGTTTTACAATCCATACACTGCCATGGATATGTTTTAATAGCTTCAACCATTGAAGATGTCATTTCTAAACAGGTAGGATGATTACTATTATTACATTCTGAGCAATGTATTAATTCTTCTGACTTTCCTTCCTTATTCATTTCATTATTTCCCTGACACACTTTACAAACTGCATTTGGTTTATGCTTTGGCCTATATGTTGTTGGGGGAATGAGAATACCTTTCTGAGATGCTGAATATGTATTACCTTTTGATTTTGGTACTTCAGAACCTGAAGTGCTGTCTCCACTACCATGAGTGCACTGACTTGAAGAACATGATATTTCAGAAGCAGAACTTTCTTCTGATTCTGACTGGCTTCCATCTGAACCAGGTTGTACATAAACAGTACCCAATTCCTGTGGAGGACCATATAATACAGTATTAACTGGTAAATATTTTAATTCTTGAGAAGTATATTTTCTATAATAATCTTGATACTGACCTGGTAAAAGGGCAACTGGATACAGTCCCATTGCTGTAGCTTCCCTATTAAGTTTAATTATTCTGCTAGTTGGATAATGAATAGTATAAGTCTGTAAATCAAAAGAAGCCCTCCTTTCTTCTTTTCTCTCATGATTCAAGTGAGTATTATAATCAGCAGCAGAATGTACAGCTTTCTTAATAAATTCAGACATCTTATTTCTATCTATATTAGGAAGAGTATACTCTTTAAAATTCACATTAAGAGTTTGTCTCTCTTTTTCTTGCAGCATTCGAAGATAATCGTGAAATTTACTAGGATAGTCTTTACTGATTAATTCCAATATGTCATCAGCTCTTATGGCAGTGAGACCAAGTTCACATTGTGTTTCAGATACAACACCTTTCTGTTTTAAAAATTGTCTTTCTTCTGAATCCACGATTCGTCTATTCAAATCTGGATATTTTCTCTTAAACGATTTGATTCCTAAGAAGTCAGAAATCTGTTCCTGCAAAATGAAATACTCCCCTTTTCCAACGGGCCATTGATATTCAAAAAGATGATCAGCAGATAAATGAGTAGCAGCACTAGCAATTTCATCATCAGAATATCTTCTCTTGACGGAACTTCTTTGACTGCTAAAACTATTTTGGGAATCTTCGTCTAATACAGCTTCTTTTAAGCTGGCACAAGTATTTCTGGAACTGTCGACACTCCAGGAACTTCTAGCATCCTCTTCGAAGCATTGAACACCTGTTGCTCTCTTTCTGTATAAATCAGGAACCAATCGAGGAGTTAAAATCAGTTTGGGTCGATCTAAAATACTTTCCATAATCCCCTCCGATGGAAATGAGTTAAATGAATCGCTTTCCATTAGTTCGGATCCACTTGGATAATTATTTGTTGTCCAAATCGAATCTTCACTCATTACGGACAATTAGTTACTTCTTTGAATAAAAATAAATTCATTTCGTTTCCTTACCGAAATCCGTTAAGAAAAACAAATAAAGACAGCTCTTATAACGCCACCTACTGGAAAATTCTGAAATTAACAAAATCAATATATTTTTAGTTATCTATAGTTTTTTTTTATTTTAAGTAATTTTAGAGTTATCATTTAATGTTCATAATTAATGACAATAAATAAAATAATTACTTGTATCCGAAGCACTTTCATTTGACAGAATGTTACTTCTTTTAAAGAATGACAAAGGGCGCGTTTTTAAATTCAACACTCTCCACCACTGATGTACATCTAAAATGACGTCAATTATCAAGAAAATTACGACTCTTCTTCCGGATGATAATTTTCATCAATACTTTTGTGCAAATATGCATTAATTTATTTAAAACATAAGAATTTTATAAATTTACAAGTTACTGTACTTACCAGATATATCACAAGCATTTCCAAATTCCTCCCACAATTTATCAGTAATATTTCTATTTTAAAAATTCTTGTGTGTGTCTTGCTATAATATAGGTCTATTTTGAACTTCTGAAATCAAAAGTTCTCTATTAATGTTGCTGGAATTCATTACTTAAGTTCCACAGGAACAGACTTGTTGCCTCTGTTTTTCGTGCAAAATCAAACTCGTTTGAATTCTGAGCAAGTTGTTCAAGCGCTTAGTGATTGGTTGCAATCGCTTTACATTATCTGGCCAGTTCAACGAAAACCTGTATGTTTAAAATTGACGTTTGTTGCCAGCTATCAAAAGACTTGCTCTGTTGCTTACCAGCCTGGCCATACCCTAATTTGCATATTATACATCTGATTAAAAAAATACATAAAACAAAAAAAAATTTCTTTTTGGAAATTTTTACAAAATATGCATAAAAACATATCGGAGAACATGATAAAATTAGAACGATTAAGAAAATACATAAAACAAAAAAAAATTTTTTTGGAAATTTTTACAAAATATGCATAAAAACATATCGGAGAACATGATAAAATTAGAATATGAGGTTAAATTTAAATAATATACAATTAATAGCCATTGAAATTGGAGAATGCTTCTGGAGGCTGCATTTTATTGCCCTTGTTTGCAAGCCACTCCCACTGATGCACCACCTCCAAATAATCTTGGACTACCTCAGCTTACAAAAGCCACCCTTCTGTTTACAAATGAAACAGGAATTGAGTTTGTTTTGAAGTTGGGAAAAGATTTAGGGCTCTCTGAAATGCAATCTGATTTGTGTGTTTACATAAATTTGATAAGGAGATATTGAATTACATAATTTATTAAAAAGCAGCAACATAACATAGAAAAATGATTTTTTTGCATTATAAAGTAGAGACTTGTCAGAAATAAAAACTTTAATTCAATCAGAATATGTAAATTTAATAAAAATGCAGGCTCACAGCACCACTGCCAGGTTAAAACAACTTTTATTTTCTGGAAAAATAATGTACAAGTACAAAGACTATAGTGGCTTAAAATTTTAATGAGAATTTCAAACAAAATTTCAAATAGTTAGCTTTATACAAAAAAATTTAAATTATATAAAATACTTATACTATTGTATATAATCTAACAAATTTTTTTACTGATTATCATAAAACGATTTAATAATTATCACTGCTAAGAAGTTAAAACTTTTTTATACTAACAATAATAGCCTAAATCTTTTACTGAATAAGAATATTCAGTAGATTTCTTTCATAGGATTTAGAATATCTAAATCTTATAGAGTTCTACTGAATTTAAAGATCTCACTGCAGGTTGCTTCAAAAACAAGAGAAGCAAAATACAAATTGTGTTACATAGAAAGATAATCAAGTTGTTGAATAGATAAATGTTTAAATAAAAACTTGATGATCTTTTAGATTAAAATATAAAAATTGAATAATCTTTCGTGAAAAATATTTACCTAATAAAATAAAATTGCTTATATATAAAACTTATTCAATTTGCTAATATAAAACTATTTTTTATAGAATATTGAAAATAACATTATCCTATGTTTGTAATATAATTTTCTGATGATAAATTTTTTATGAAAGTTCAAATAATAATTATATATTTGTTTCAAAATAAGAAATATATAAAATATGCTCTCACTTAACCTGGGTAGTTGGAAAATGAATTATCTGGATAATCTTGAAATGCTCAAAAAAATTGGAATTATGGACAATGTGCATTTAATAATAAATAATAAATAAATAAATTATAAAATGTGTATAATACATATACATGTTCTATAATTTATTGAAAATGGAAATAAGATATTGGTTTATTTGCAGCAACAAATTATTGCAATATTGTAATATTAATTTGATACTAATTTTTATTGCCAATTGTTTAAGATATAATTAATAAATCAATCTGGGATGTTAAAAATCTTTCAGATAGTGCATCTAAATTAATTATCAATGCAATTAGCAATTACTTATCAATGTTTAATATTAAATTAATAATCTATTTAAGAAAGAGAGCAACAAATTTTTAAAATATATAACAAAAAATTAATTTATCTGAAGAAAAATCTTGCCTTGCCTGGATCGAACCAGGGACCTTCCTGACATCATAATCACTAGTCCACTAAGGCATCTGGCAAGTTGATTCGTTATTATTATTATTTAGAATTTTCTTAATCATAGATATTGGAATTGCACTGATAGAAAACAAAAATTTTTGACACTGATAGAAACCTTTCGTTATTATTATTATTTAGAATTTTCTCAATCATAGATATTGGAATTGCACTGATAGAAAACAAAAATTTTTGACACTGATAGAAACAAAAATTTTTATTTGTATCAATTGAATTCCTTCATTTGTATAATTATTTCAGTAATTCTTAAGTAATTATTAATATAAAGAAAATAATTTTTATTGTTGTTGTTAGTAGTATTAATAATCTATGAAAATAAATTTTAGGAAGAGAGAGAGCATTTCAACTTCCACCATCATCAACAGTTAAAACTGTATCAAATTTAAAATCTGGTACTAAATATGCTGTGATATTATCTTCAATATATGAAGGTTTTAAGGAAGTTTCAGCTCCAAAGTTTACTGTAAGCACAAAAGAATCAGATTTGCCAGCTAGAGATGATACTTACAGGATCATAGAACAAGGTACTTTGATTAAAAATTTATGTCTGAATCTATTTAGTTGGAGTTTATTTTAAGATACAAATTATTTTTTAGTAAATTATAAAAAAAAATCATTTCAATATTTACTTATTTTCTATATTTAGCAAATTTTTAAAAATGATCATTCAAAGGAAATGTTCAGTTTGGATAAATATACATTATTTCAAATTTCAGCTGAGAAATAGATATTTCAAGATATGTATTAATTTATCAAATAAATTATAATTGATTTATTTAACAAACTAGAATTAAATTTATAGATTTCTTTATGGCATGGAAACAAGTAATATATTTATTGAAAGAAGTGAAAGAAATTTTTAATATTTATTGAGAAGTGAATTATGGTAATAGTTTCAATGTAAAATTAGTTAAAATAAAAAGAGAAAATAATTAATAAAGATTATTCATAATAACAAATGAGGAACTTCTCTTGTTTATTAGTTCCTTGTTCATTACTGTGAGTAAGTGACTTCTTTCAAAAAGGCTTAAATATTTGACTTCCTTATCATCGAAGAGAGAGAGTTAGTCAGAAGAAGAATCAAATATTTTCAGATGTGAACAAAAAAAGACGACAATGTAAGCTTAATGATGAGAATGCTACTCATCCCATTAGGACAGCTGACAGAGACAATGTACGATGACAATGATAGCCGATCAATGAAGATAACCAATGGCAATGGCAACAACC
The DNA here is from genome assembly GCA_000484575.1 of Olivierus martensii. Taxonomy (NCBI): domain Eukaryota; kingdom Metazoa; phylum Arthropoda; class Arachnida; order Scorpiones; family Buthidae; genus Olivierus; species Olivierus martensii. The sequence goes on from AYEL01063638.1 coordinate 56,517, forward strand.
GATGAAGATGACAAATATAAAGAACTGTGTATGGACAAACTGAATGAACTGATTATAGAACTCTAGAATTGTGTTGAATGGACATATAAATAATTGGAAGTAATATGAAATACTCACAAGATGGATTAATAATGACTACAAACTCTTCTCTCAGGTATGTGTGGGAAGGTGAGAGCAGGGCTTTCTCTCATGGTAGAACTCTCTCACGAATTGTGAAGCCTAATTGTATATATCACTTTGAATCAGTCATGTATAATTAACTGCTTTATTATATACTAGCAGACCCATGCCCGGCGTTGCTCGGGCAGTTCATGGTGTTGAACTGAAGTTTCTCTTTCTTTTAAATTATAACCTTTTAGATGACCTTCAGGATTTTCTTCAATATATTTTGAAAATCTTTCCAACCTTCAGGATTTTCTTCAATATATTCTGAAAATCTTTCCTGTATAGACTTTTTAGATGACGTTCAGGATTTTCTTCAATATATTCTGAAAATCTTTCTCGTACAGATACGTTTTCTGTTTTAAACATGTCTTTTCAAATATTCACTTCTTTATCTTTCTTTCTCTATTAGAATTCTGTTGATTTGTTAAGGAAAAGTAATATATATATATAGGGGCCCGAAAACCTGGTTCGTACAGGGGCCCGAGATTTCTCTAGGCGCCCCTTGATAAGATCGTACTGGTGCGTACCGGATGAATATCGATGCCGTTTCTATTCCCGTCGTAAAAATCAAAAGTCACAGCCTATGAATAATTATAATTTTTTTATTATCGCACTTCGAAATTTATTCATTAGCAGTACAGTTTTACAATTAATTTAATCAACTTTTGATTCTAGAATTACATTATTGTCGCTGCGATATATTGAACATTTTTATATACAGCCATAATTTTATGACATCGCATTTTTTTTCTTAAAAACTTTTATAGGAATATCTTTTGCCTTTCTTTGGGATACTACGATGTTTATTTATTTATTAATAAGCATTTCTGGACGGAATTTCGAACGTGCCATTTATTTTGGATTGACTAAAGATAAGGGCTTAAAATATGTCTCATCAAAACAATATTTAATGCATATCCTCTATAGTAAATCTTATAAAAATCTATTAGTAAATCAGTATTCTTTATTATCAATACTGTACTAATACAACTATTTCAGGTATATTTAATACTTTTTGGATAATATTAAAATTCAGTTAATTTATACATTAATTTAGCATTATTTATATAAAATTCTCATTTGATATCATTAACAATAGATAATACTAAATGTTAAGCAAGGATAATAATAAAAGCAATCATTTTATCATAACTTAACAAGTTGGAACTCTCTGTTTCGCCCCGCCATTTAGTACTAATAAAGTAGAAAATGGCATCAGATGTGGTCGAAAAAAATCCACTATTACAAACTAATCAATACTTAAGAAGAGATTAATAAGAAGTCTGTAAAAAAATATTTGTCATAGTTATTTATATATTTGAATGACTTTAGGCTGATGGATATTTTAGTGCACATCCCAGGATTTCTATATCATGTTGGAGTTGATGAATGAATTTCAGTGAAATGAATGATATTTCGTTAGTACAAAGAACTATATTATGCTCAGAAGGTGTAAAAGTATTTTGTGGGAGTTAATTTAAAATATATATTTTGTTTTCTATTCAGAAGAATTATTTTAAAAGTTATACAAAGTTGAATGCATGTAGTCCAGAATAAAAAAAAAAACAATAATTATGTCCTTATTATCAAAATCCTTCATTCGATATTAAAACACATAAAAATGCAGCGGATAGTTCATAGCTAGTGTTTTATTATCTCTTTTATGAAAGCAAGTACAGAAGCAAGGCCATTCGATCCTGATACTCTGCATGGACTCCATTAGTAAACGCTGACAGTAAACATTTTGAATATTTTTGAAGATGGGAAGCAATAAAAATTTTTCAAGGAAAATATTTAAAATATTTTTAAGTATAAACTAGTAAAATATATGGTGATTTGAGTATGATAGCGCCATAACTATGTTTATTCAAGAAATAATTTTGTTAAGAGAAAATTATCTGTTATGATCTTAAGTTATAGAAAATGTTTGGAATTGACATAAAAATTTGATATGTGATAGATTTTTCTGTTTAGTTATTTATATATGTAAACAATTTCCATCATTACAATAATTTTCTCTCAGAAGAGAATGCCAATAAAACAAAACAGAATCAATTAACATTCTTAGAAAATTTATGATCAGAGCACACTAATGTAAAAATGAAAAATTTTGCAAAGTAAATGATTTTAATGGAATTTTATTTCACGTTATCGATTTATTGAATTTTTATTATATTTAAAAGGATGCTTACTTTATGAGCGTTTACAGTTTCATATTCATTATGCTGCCAACAAAATCCGAAATGGAAGAAACTGAACTATCATCTGTGTTATGCTGTTACGAATTATTTATTTTTAAATTATTAAAAATGTTTAGCATAGATTTCATGATAAATCCAAGTCCAAATCGATTATGTAAGACAGTTTATAAAATTTATCAGACTGTAGTAATTGGTTTAGTATTATTTTTAAATGTCGACATTATATGTTTGATGTTGGACGATTACGAGAATGAAGTATTATATTGTGCTGTTTCTGTGTTTCCTATTGTTAAATCTAAATTATCCTATTTGTTTACTTTCTATCTGTTATTATTGACTATATTAGGTTTTTTCTATTTTCAATCTTTAAAATTCAAGATAATGATTCCGAGACTTATTTTTTTCACAAAATGTTGTGGCGAATCTAATCAGAAACGAACTTCGTGTAATAACTATAAGAAAAAAATGTTATTCCTTTTAATACTATACATTATAAATTATTTGATGATATCTTTGTTTTATGTGCATTTAAGATATCTGAAAATTGGAAGCGAATGGGGATTTAAAGACACATTATGCACATCGCTTTACAGTGTAGTAATTTTTTATACTTTATTTAGTTTTTCGCTTTCAGCACTTATCGTTTACATTGCAGTTAGAAGATTTTGGATAATTTTATCATTTTTTGTACACGAAATGAAAGAAAAAGAAATGAGAAACATGAAAGACGTAAAATATTTTCATGCTCTACAAAGTAAATTTTTTCAAATTTTAACAGAGATCAATGATGTTGTTAATGCTCCAATTTCCGTATTATTCACAGGTTTTATATTGGTACAACATTTAATGCTTTACATGATGCTCTTTTTGACAATAATAGACCATAATGTTCCGAATAATTATCAATATATGCCGGAATTTATATTTATTGGAATGATTATTTTTCTTGCATTTTTCGGTTTATATTTTCTACCATTATCTGGACATGTGAGTATATTTTTGACATAATTTGAATTTGAGAAAATTTAGTAAAATTAGATATTAATTTGTCGAAAATTAGTATTCTGTGATTTTATCCTATGTAAAAAAGGTAGGAAACCAACAAGATAAACGGAGTTTAATGAGAAAACTAGAAACGTTTTCGGTCTTTCAACATACCATCATCAACTATAAAAAAAATCCAAAAATTATAGAAAGTTATAAAGAGGCTACTTAATGGAAAAGCCCCAAAGAAATGTATTGATGTGAAAAATCGCTAACATACGTATTAAATACACTACTTTCAAGTGTTAGATAGAATGTAGGATGGCTGATTATGGATCCATTTTCAATAAATTCTTATGTTAATGGATTCTGCTACAATTTGTCGTGTGTATGAGTTATGAAAAAGTACTTCAAGAATCGACTTCTATGTTTAGTGTTGGTTTTTCCGTATTTTATATCGCACTTTTTGTTCTTGGAAAGCAAGAATGCACAGACCGCACCCCTCCGTTGATTGTTTGATTGATAACACATAATTCAACGAAATATTATTTGTAATTTTGAAGAATGTATTTTCAAATAATATTTTTCTGATGTGAAATTATTTTCACAGTGGTTCCGTAATGATGTTTTTAAACAGAAATATTTGATCAAAACAAAACAACAAAGAAAATAATAATAGTAATAATATTTGTGATGATAAACATGTTTTTAATTTTTACTGAATTAATGTGTATGTGAAACAGATAATTAAAAAATATTGTATATACAAACAAGATAGCACTGCTGTTTAACTAATGAAAATTGAGAATCAGTCTTGCGTTTGGCTATTACAAATGTCGAGCCTAAAATTAAAAACGTATTGTTAAATCAATGCAATATCCCACATCCAATTAAAAATTCTATTTTATTTTTGATTATGCTGCTTTGTAACATGTAATAAATAAACACGATATGATATATAACTTTTGTAGTATTTTGGTGATCCTCCTATAAGCCACAGTGAATCTATGCGGTCCTTGACCTTAACAAGTCTGTGCATCCCTGTTATAGAGCAATCTCAAATATGGTAGAACCAACACCAAACTTACCAAGAGAATCTTGTAACATAATATTAGCATGAACCAGATGAAGCCAAACTTCTACAACCATAAACTGTTCAAAACGGATAACGTGAAACAACCAATGCTCCTTCATGCCCAATCTTGAACTTTTTACATATGTACTTTTTCTTAAATAAGTAGTAATTTGTTACTTTTTTTAACTTTTTACTGCTGGTTTTGTTTTGTAAAATTATGCATTTTTTTGTAGATTGCACTCCTTTCTATTTAGTAATAAATTATTAGATTATAAGAATAAATAAAATAAAAAATTAATTAAATAGCATCCTTTATGTACTTTCCAGTTCTCTTTAATTCCTGATTCATTATGTGCCCTTTATTTTAATATTGATGACGAATTGAGCGAATATGAGGTAAACTTAAGTCCATTTAAAAGTAAAAATTAAAAATTTTTGATAAATCATATCATATAACATTATAAATATTTTTGTCTAGGTTTATAATATGTTGCAGTTATATCATACTAGGACTGCGGGACTCAATTGTATGAATATTTTTGATCTGAATAAAACTCTAATTCCTAAAGTAAGTTTGACAAATATCTTCTTAAATATCTCAGTGTGTCTTTGAATTTTAAATTTGGCCATCTTTGTTTTCTTTCTTTGTAGATGATAATTTTCATTGTAAATGAAGGAATTAATATGAAACAACTAAGTCAAATGTATCGTTAGTATATCAGTCTATCATATATTTGTTATAGTGAATTTTTATTATATATTTCTTGAATTATTTTCTCTATATTAATAAGATAATGGGATTTCCGATACAATTTCTAGGATATGAAGAAATTCTCAAAGATTAATGTAAAACTAAGTTTCTTAATAAAAAGTAAATCAAGAATTATAGAAGATTAGGTAAGGTTATAGTAGTTAAGTTGCCATATCACATTTGGGATATCCTATACCTGGCGACGACTACTTTTAGAATCGAACACACTCAAATACCTATAGCAGGGTCAGACGGAATTTTGAAGGATGGGTTTGAACAGGCCAGCTTGGATCCGTTCTGAAAAATAAGAGTTGAGGAATTCGGATTTTACCACATGCCACTCGCTTATGAATGCAGAAAAATTTTTAAAAATCTTCAAAGTTTGAAAAATAAGTCATTCATCATTTTTCATTAGTCACAAACTTCAGGAACAGGAAAATGGTTTTCTTAGAAACCAATGAAAGGTTAATCTTTCATAGATTGAAGAATAGATCAAATATATAATGAATTATATATCAATTATAGATGAAGTAATTTTTAAAAGGATTAAACATTCATTAGGTTCTGAAAAAATCATTTCTCTGAAATTTATGATCAGAAGAAAATCATGAATGGACCATTTTCCAAAAATTAATCATTCTGTCTTAATTAATTCTTAATCTTTTATGTTAAAATTTAATTTTTTTCTATTTTTTATTTTTATTTTTCTGAATATATTCTTCATTTCCATAAAGTATCTAAGAAATCTCATTATTCTACTATTCACTGTATTAAATCAAACTTGTAGAAAAGATATATAATTATGTAAACTATTTTTATAAAATCTCATTATTCACTGTATTAAATCAAACTTGTAGAAAAGATATATAATTATGTAAACTATTTTTATATTAAAGAAGAAATATTTTCGAAATGTACATTTTCTTCATAAATTTAAATTATCACAGTATATTAAAATTACGTTTAAATTTAAATAGGATATATTTGTTAAATTTTGATCTTTCTTGCGTTAAAGGAAATGTAATTCTTACTTTCTTTCATTAAATCTTTGTTGTTGCTAAATAAGCATTATCATTGAAACGGTTTGAATCTATTTTATTATGATAATCAAACAAATTTCTCGATTCATATAAAAACTTATACAATTTACATGAATAATCTGATAAAAATTAATTGGTCGCTAACAGAGTTATAGAAACAAAGATTTTGAATCGATTTCGTAATCGATAATTAAATTAATTTTAATATATGCTATCAATAAAATAGCAACTTTTTTCTTGTAAAAGGTATTAGAATAACAATTCACTATTTAAATAAAGTTGAATATATCTGAACATTATTTTAATATAAGCATTCGAATGTTTGTGCAAGAAGTAATTGAGATGTACCTGTATTTTAAAATATGCTATCTAATTAAATATGGCATTGTTTATACGATAAAGTTTTATTATTTTTAACTTTTACAAAATACAGTATTGTACTGTATTGCATTTCATTTTTTAAAATTGATTTCTGCATAAAATATATATGGATCAACTTCAGTAAAAAAATAATTTATTATAATAGTTGCTTTTTATTATTCTTAATAATAACTTTCTGATATTAACAAAAACAAAACTAGGAATATTTGTTTGATTAGGACAAATTATTATAGATTAAATAGAAATTTAATTATGAAAAATATACTTTGTTAATAATGTTTATCATATAGAAATTATGGGAGAATAAATACTCGAGGCTTTACAAAGATTTTTCTGAAGAAAAATATGCATTTTTAAAAGAATTTCTGTATGAAACTTTTGATTTGTTGCAATCAAAACAAATTAGATGCTTAAAACTTCATTTTTTTCTGTAGTTTTACTCCACTTTCCATTCAGTAAGTCATTAAGCGGCGGGGCATTTCCATGCCTACCGCGAGTTGTTCATATCTCTGGTAGGGTCAGCTATCAGATTGAGGATAGAGTGCAACAAACCACGTCTGAATCTTCCAAAATGAAAAAACATCACTCCTTCCACCATCGTCATCTGGTCACATTCTACAATTGAAAGAATGTAGTTCTGTATTTTGTCAACAGATGGCGCCACTTCCTAATCTCAATTACTCGTGCGATAACGTGGCGGAGCAAATACAGGCTCCTCCAAAGGATAGAAGAATACAAGTTTTTTGTTGGCCGCGTGGAAGTGTGTAAAAGCATCAAAGATGAAATTACATTTTGCCTTTGATGATCTGAGTTCAATTCCCGGATCTCTCTATATCCAAATTTTTTCAAGAGTTTGAGCTTAACTCATTGAATCCTATTATTCATCTGATGGCTGATTTTATCGGATTAATCGTCCAGTGCTTTCCACTGAATATCAAGCGGTAGGCACTGGATGGATAGCAGCGCAAAGCCATATAGAATAAAAAATAAGCAATAGTCAAAAATTAGAGTGGAATAAATTCATAATTGAGTGAAAATCTCAACGCATTTTTATATTAAAATGTATATGAAACTTCTTTAGTTTGGCCTGCTAATTTGGCTTTATGCATTTTGAATATTTAATCAGCAGCCGCTTCTATTGTGACTTTGTCAATCATCGATAAATACGGCAGGTACCTTAGTTGGTCAGATAACCTCGTGGTAAAGCAATAGCTTACCATCTTACAAGGGGAGGTTCAGACATTCGGGTCACCGATTTTTTTGAAATTTTGCACACGAAGATGTCCCCATAATAGCTAGGACAAAGTTTCTGGCCAGTGTTCACATCCTAGCTGTTCTTTCCAATGAAAGTGACGTCATGCCACCACACGTCTTTGGAGAGGGGGAAACCATAACAAAAGAGGCTTACTTGCATGTTCTTACAACAATAGTGAAACCTTGGATGGAAACTGTGGCTTCCGGGAGACCCTATATCTTCCAGCAGGACGGCGCACCTGTGCACACCAGTCATTTAGTGCAAAACTGGTTGTCAGACAACGTGGATATATTTTGGTCTAAAGAATTCTGGCCTCCTAACAGTCCAGATTTGAATCCTTTGGACTATTATGTATGGAGTGTTGTTGAAAGGGTCTCTAATAGGTAGAGACATCCTAATGTGGCATCTCTCCAGGCCGCTATTGAGGCAGCGTTTTCGAACCTGGACAAGCAGGGTTGCTCAGGGCATGTCATCGTTTCCAGTAGAGGATCGAGGCAGTAATTGAGGCAGAAGGGAATTACATTGAGTAATTTTAATCTAAAGGTATCCCAAATTAATGTGCAAATGATAATTTTGATAATTATATTCTTTTTGTTAAATAAAATTTTGTTTAATTAAATTGTTTATTTTGTCCGGATTTAGCTGACACACCCTGTATATATATATATATATATGCTATTATAGCATATAAGATGAACTATTTCCCTTAGGGTGGATGCTGTTATTACTTCTGCTGGGATATACCTGAGGAGGAATCTATAAAGAGCAATGCATGTCGGTGCTATTTGGATCAAGGGATATAGCTTTTCAAAACATATGTTGCCATAATTTCCTCCTTATTATAATCCATGTGTCTGAGATTTTTACAAATTCTTTTGAGGATTTTATAGAATATTTATCTTAGATATTGCAAACACCAATTGTCCAGTTCAGTCAGTCCTTCTGTCTCAGTCTCTCTCCAAGTTATTTCAGTACTTTTAGAGACAAAATAATAGCAATATCTGATTTATGAATAAAACTTATATACAAATTAAACTTGTAACTTGAGGAGCATATGGACATTTTTTGTTGATAGATCATAAATGAAGTTTTTCCCATCCACTTAGTTACATGGTTCTTATATTCATGCTTTCAATGATAGAGCAAAATTAATATTTCTTTAGAATGTAAATCAAGGATGCCAGATTTTATAAAATTTATTTTATTTGTTTTATTTATTGAATAAAATTTGATTATTATTGTTGTTATTCCAGACAATTCAGATATAAAACCTAGTTCAATATGTTGTATTATCTTAATAATCATGAATACTTTTATTGCTAGTCAAATCTAAGAACCAAACAAATAAAATTAATTATACAGATATACTGAATAAACAGTAAAAACAAAGATTTACAAGCATTAATTAAATTACAAACAATAATGATATCAAATCTCAATTAAAGATAAATCTGAAAACAAGACTTTTAAAACTCTTAGTACTAAATGTGAAGATCTCTGTACTAAAATATAATAATATAAATGCAATAAGATTAAAAATAATATTAATATATCATTTATATGAACTATATAAAAACAAGGAATACTTCTGGATAATCTGAACATTTCCAATTCTTCTTGTAAATGTTCACATTATCCAATTCATATACAGAAAATTATGAATACTTGCACTTACAATGGTAATATCTATAAATTCTGTGATTAGTCAATGCAATTGACAAAGTGTTTGAGTCCCTGACCAATGGTCTGTTCAAAAAACATCCTTTTTTGTAATTGGTTCTTGTATTTTTGTTTGTTAAGTTTATTATAATAAACTAGAGTGTAATAATAAATATTGGTAGTAGACAATCCATAAATGTTTAGCATTTCTGACTTGATGATGGGATTCAAACCAAACTCTATTGTAAGTCAAGGACTATCTGTATTTACAAATTTTGCTTAATGAGAGATTATAAAATATGGAATTTTGATAAGTCAGATAAGAAAGTAAAATAAATTAGAATTATTTGTATTTACACTATATATAAAATTTATCCAATAGAAAATAAAAAGCACTTAATGCAGCTGAGATAAATATATAAACTTTAATAAATTATAATATTACTAACGTTTTCGGCATTGCGCCATCATCAGGTACAAAATAAGTTAAAAGTTCGAATAAGATTTGAACGAACAGAAGAAATATTAAATGACGTTGCTATGGCAACCGCATTTTTTATACAAATGAATACCATCATATAATACAATTTAAACTAGTACAATTATAAGAATAAATACATATGACTAGATTGACAAAGTAAGCACTGACAGAGTACTAGAAATTTTTTTTTTTTTTTTAAAACAATAATAAAATAAGGAAAAATCCTAACTATTTTTCATTATCAATCGCATATCTCCAAGGGTGGGGTGAGTCCCAAGCGACTTTATCATTTATGAGAGTCTCTTGTTTACTTCTCTTCAAAATTAGTATTTTTTATTTTGAGTCAATCTCTAATCCTGGACCTCAGCATCCTTACCTATGTGCCAAGCAATTAATATTACAGCCATTGTTTCTGACAATTGTGTTAGAGAATCTCACAAAACTGCTCCTTGTATCAGGCTGATGTTTACATTGGAGTTTGAACTAATAATTACGCCACTTCCACAGTCAGTTATAAGACTCTATGAATAACGGTATTTGTAGCTAGTATGAACATGGTCTCCCATATGTGTATTCTGTTACAACAGTGGATATTCACACATGCTCTACCATTACTTTGGTTCATTATTGTGCACTTGGTTAACTTATTGTGTCTTGTTTAATTTTGCCAATGTTTTTGTTTGTACTGTTCATTTTAAAAAATCAATATTGTTTTAAATAATATAGTCAAAGAAAAAAGAGAGGTTTTTTTTCAATTGAACAAAAACTTGTACTTGGAATCTTAAAATGGATTTAACAGCTATTATAAAAATAATAGATGTTAAATTATAATATATTATTAATGAAAAATCTGCTAACCAGATAGTCCGTAACTTATAACATGATTCAGTTTGAATCCTGTCTTTGTAAGTTGGAAATGCCCAAAATTTATGGATTGCCCATTACCAATATTTTTCTTATTACATTTCACTTTATTGTAATAAATTTGATGAACAATACAAGAACCAGACACAAAATGATATGGTTTTTGTATCAGACTATTGATCAGAAATTCAAACTCTGTCAATTGCATTGACCAATCACAGAATTTGTTGCTGACAATCAGCATCATAAGTATGAGTGGTTGTAAGTCAAGATTACTTGTATTTGACAGATGTCTTTCTTTAAATAAATATATTGTACAAAATATTATAATATATTTAATTTATGATCTGTTTTAGTATTCAACCAAACTTTCCCTAGCAGTTTATTTTTGAAATAACTGTCAAATTAATAATTATTTTTAATTTATGCTACATTGCCACCATCTGTTGGATTAATAATTATTAATTTGGCAGTTATTTCAAAAATAAACTGCTAGGGGAAGTTTAGCTGGTTAGGATTATTTGGATTGCCTGAATCTCCTTAGTAAATGTTGATTTATGATTGATGATCTGTTTTAGTGCTAGTTTCAACATTATCTGATATTTTTGATTATCTAACTGTCCTTTGGTTGTGTTAGATTGGATAATCATGACTTTACTGTGTATGATTTATATATTATAATCATTATTTAAATTCATCTCTTCATTATTTTTATAACATCTCTCTTCATTATTTTTATAACATTTTTATAAATCTTAACATTCTTCATTATTTTTATAACATATCCTTTTAAATATATCTATGTTTAAAATTATAAAATATGTTAAGATTTGTTTTTCCAATAAAATATAATAATTTTGAAGTTGCCATCACTTTTTGGCTTTTGAGAAAAAAGTTCCAAACTTCAGAAATTTAAATTTAAAATAATGTTATTAGTTTTTATTGTGTTTTGAATATGACTAAATTATATTAATTAAAAAAAAATTCATTTGAAGTTATGTAAAACTTATAATTTTTTGTGAATTATCTTCAGGCATAATAATATATATTTCTAATTTTTAGATTGTAACTGTAGTGAAACTGGAACAATTAATTGTAAAAAAAGTACAAACTCTTGCAATTGTCATATTGGTTATACTGGAAAATTCTGTGAGAAATGTTTACCAGGATATTATTTAATGGATAAACAATGCAAATTATGCCCTTGTGAAAGAGAGACTTCTAATGGAGAATGCACTACAGGTATTTTATATTTTTAATTATTAATTAAATAAAAGTAAAATTTGTAGATACAGAAATACAGTAAGCACCGGATATTGGAATCACTGGATAATAGAATCAAATTTAGTAGAACGGAAACAAATCAGCAAATTCACTGCTTTTATTTTCGTTTATTAGAATCATGTTTTCGGTTTATGGAATCAACCTAGTCCGTTAGCAGAAAAAAAAAATCACCCAACAAACACTCTAATATAGCCTATCGATTCTTAAACTCAGGAATTTTCGACAGCGAACAACTCTCCAATCAAATTAAACTTAAAAATTTTTGGTTACGAACAATTCGTTACTGTTGAGAGAATAAAAATAAAGGGAAGAGAGTTTTCTCAGGGGGCGCTGGAGGTCAGCTAGTGTCCGGAGCAATTTCAATTTTGGTTTTGATTTTATTATTGTTGTGCATTATTGTACTGTATTATTGTACTGTACCTGTATTTGCGATGACTTCCAAATGCAAAGATGTGACATGTTGAGAGAATAAAAATAAAGGGAAGAGTTTTCTCAAGGGGCGCTGGAGGTCAGCTAGTGTCCGGAGCAATTTCAATTTTGGTTTTGATTTTATTATACGTGATTGCAATAACATTGCAAAATAATATATTGAATAATTATGATATATGTCATAATGGAGAGATTTTCGTCTTTTCGTTTTGGGCAAATTAAATCAACATGAAAATACACAAAAGAGGTTAAATTAATACTTATTTATGAAAATTAAAAGGAATTTTAAAAACATCTATAATTTTGTCAAACAGGGTGCAAATTTTTAAGTGACCTGAACATTTTAAAATTTTCTGCATATTTATCCAGAAAAATCAAGGTCTAGGAAGTTTTTTGAATGACTTACCTTAAAATGTTTATAAACTAATCATTACGATTGGCTATTTCTTCATTAATTATCAATAATAACAGTAGAACTTTCGATAACATTCCTGGTAAAAACACAGAATTAATGATTCATTTGTTGGATATCATATCATTTTTAAAAAATATTCATTTGTTATTCTGCAAATTCCACTTCTAATCATTTCCTATTGCTAAGACTCTTCCGGTCTGCGGCCAGTAAAACTTCGAGTTTCATCTATTTTCAGTCATAAATCCAATATCAACTAATGCCTTTCTATTATTCATTTAAACTGTGAAACTTTTTTAAATATTTTCTGGCACCATTAACATATAGTATGCCTACTTAATTCAAATTAAAAAAAAATTCACACGCTTTTAATTTATTTGAATATTCAGAAAATTTTTTCAGAATATTAGATCAGAATACATCGAAATCTGCAAAAGTATTAAATAGAAAATTTTTTTCCAGATGTTCCCAGAGATAAAATAAAATAGATTCATTCATATTCAATTTTCCCAAGAAAATATTTCTTTTGGTAGATCTACAAAAATTAGATGTTCGAAGGCTACGGTGTAAAAGCCCAGCCGTAAATATAAACTATTATTCTTCGTTTATTAGCCTTTTAATGATTTAATTTTATCTCAACACGAGGCCTGATTGGATGCAATCGGTCCAATCGGCTTAGATCCTGCACTGTTGAGGAATCAATTCGATCAACTGTTCGTCATTTATTTCTGTAGCAGGCATTTCCTTCTTCACAACATGTCCGTGAAAAAGTAAAAATATCGTTGGAGACGTATAGCACTTTCACGGTACGGACACTGAAAGCAAAGTATGGCACTATGCCGGACTCGTCTGAACATGAACATAGGAAAACAAAGGAACGATAATTTAAGTCACTGACACTGACGAAAGTTGTCGGAACTGAGCGGACACGTTATTGACATTTGTGAATCGATCCTAAGGTTTTGGTTGCCGGATGGCCGAGTGGTAACGCGTTGGCTTGCCACGCTTGAGGACCATGATTCGCGTCTTAGTCCAGCATCTCCTGAAAATATTTTTCTGGGTTCTGGGCCCTCCCCAGACATCCCCGTCCTTCACCATCCGGTCCCCTTCCACGAATGACGGTGCAGCCCGTGGTTGGAACTGGCCCCGCCCCTTAGTAATTTCACTGATTTGAAAGGGGAGTAAAAATGAAAAAAAAAAAAAAATCCTTAGATTTATTTGTTTTTATCATGGATGTATGTATTATACATCTATAGTTTTTATTAATATAAAATTAATTTTAATAAAATAAAATAAAATTTTAATAAACCATTAATAGATGTGTGGTTCCCTTCGTGGTTCTTAATTCTTAATTTAGAGTAGGTGGCAACAAGCTAATAAATTGAATCATATGAAGTTTTGACTGAACTAATACACGTGTTTGTCATCGAGCATTTTTACTAGATTTTTGCAGTATTGTAATGCGACTACTCGTATAAGATCATATAAATAAATTTGTAAATCAATATATAATGATATATATATATATAGTATTCCATTATAGTTACGAGTTTTTATAGTATAATGGATTTTCAAGAAGTTCCTTATCGTTCTGTAAAAGGAATAACTTTTTGTATTTTCAATTCCAAAGAATTGCGTAAACTCAGTGTACTCGAAATAACAAACTGTAAAACTTTTGATGCACTCGGACATGCGGTTGGGAAGGGTTTACATGATCCAGCTTTAGGTAAGTAAAATTCGATTTATCTGTTTTTATTGTTTTTTTGGTTTAAACTTTTTTTTTAAATTACGTATTTTCACAGGTCCCTCTGAATCGTACGAAATCTGTACTACCTGTGGATTAAATCAAATTCATTGTCCTGGACATTTCGGGCATATTAATTTGCCATTACCTGTTTTTAATCCTTTTCTTCTTAGTACTTTATACAAGGTTAGTATTAATAAATATTTAGATGTTAAAATTTTTTTTAATGATATAATAAAGGATAATATACCATAATATTTTATAAGCATTAATGCAGAATTAAAATACAATTCAAAAGGGATTTCTGCATAAATAAAAAAGGTTCAAATCTATGGAATTTTAAAGACATATGGTTCTTTAGATTGCTAGAATAGCAATGCATTTATTAGAGTTAAAAGTATTTTTGCATGTTGTTTGTAGAATAATGGTTGACAATTTCTGTATTAAGACATTAAACAAAAAAACTGAATAAGGCTTATTGAGATCAGGCATAACAGAAGAAAATGTGTAAATGGACAAAATCTCTTGACTAATTTGTTTGTGTTAATTTGTTAATTACTGTGTCATCTATTTTCACTAAATGCAACTACAGTAAGACTCCATTTAACGCTATTTCAATATGATGTGGTTTTTTTTCTAAGTCTATATTTTTTATTGATTAACTTTGGTGTGGTTTTTCTAACTGTTATACTCATATAAGTCTTAAATTGCACTAATCTGTTGTTTTGTTACTCTTATGGTATATTGCAGTGCATTTGATATCAGCTCAATACAGTACATATGAAAGTCTGCTGCGATCACAATTCATGTTTGATTGTTTATCAACATTATTTTATAGTTAAAGTTTAGCCACTGTTATGGAAATTATGGATCAGGTTTTTCAAAATGATCCAAATGTTGATAGAAGTTCAAAGGCAAGACGAAGTGTCATGGATGCAATGTCTTGCTATCAACAGTTGCTTGCTGAATGAAAAAGGAAAAAAGCAAACGGTTTTTTGTTAGATTTTTGGCAAAAAACAAAAAGTATCAAATGAAAAAGAAAATTTCTCATCACAAACCAATTATTTTCTTGAATATTTTTGATTTTCATGAATGATTTATGAATACAAATTGATATTAGCAATAAATAATGTCTACAATTAATGTAGTACAATAGTAATAATATATGTTACAAAATAAAAAAATGTTCGTATATTTTTTTATTCATTGTCCTGTTTCATCTATTCTCAATATTTACGTGTTAAGATGACCTTGTTTAATGTTGTTTTGTTTATTGCTTGGCTTTTTTGGAATGTATTCCCCACATTAAACAAGGTCTTACTGTAATTTTATCTTATTTTGCCCTAACTAATCAGTCTGTAGTCAGCATTGCAAGCAAAAGAGCAAGGATCTAGACCAGGGGAGGCACTTTTAAAAAAGTGCATGCCAAAATTAAATAAATTTTTGTAAAAACTACTCCTCACTTACAAATCTGAATTTTAAACAATATTGTAAACACCAAATTAAATGATTTAGTTGGAAAATTAATTCTCCAGATAACCGATTTGCCAGATAATCTCTACAAAACACTTAAAAAAAATCAAAATTATGAAAAATATAAATTTAGCATTAAAAAATAAATTAATTTGCATATATTTATATATTCAAATGCTCTGATTTTATTGAAAATGAAAACAAGAAATGTGTTTATATACAACAAGAAATTATTTGCAATATTTGTAATTTTAATTTGATTCTAATTTTGATTGCTGATTATCTAAGATAAGATTTATAATAAAGAAACGAATCTGGGATGCTTAAAAATCTTTCAGATATTGCATCTAGGATAATGCATTTATAATGTGTAACCCAGATAATCCAACCCCTGATTATTGGAAGTCTACTTGTGAGGAAGTTAACTTGGACCTGTCCTATTTTTATTTTATTATGTATTATTTATTTATTTATTCTATTATTATTATCGTTATCTATTATTTATTATTCGTTATTTATTTATTCTATTATCGTTATTTATTTATCTATTATTATTTATCGTTATTTTCCTATTATTTATTATCGTTATTTATCTATTATGTATTTATCGTTATTTTCCTATATGCTAACGTATTATATTTTAGTTTAAAATGTAACTTCTTTTCTATATGCTAACATATTATATTTTAGTTTAAAAGTTAACTTACTTCCACTTCTCCATCGTAGTTGGCAATCACGTGATACGGAATTGGAACTGTCCTCCGGAAGGCTAACGTATTATATTTTAGTTTAAAAGTTAACTTACTTCCACCTTCCTAACGTATTATATTTTAGTTTAAAAGTTAACTTACTTCCCATGTTTCTTTTGGCAATCACGGAATCGGAACCCGTATCCGGAAGAGCTATCCCGGTTAATGGTGTCAATTTTACTACTGAACTGATATGTGAAAATAAGAATGGTATTTTTGTTCGATACATAAATTAATTGTAAAGATAATGACATGAATAAAATTTTGTTCGATATATAAATTAATTGTAAAGATAATGACATGAAGAAATTAACCCTGTAAAGTGATAACTTTGAACTTGTTACGTGTAAGTATGCAAATGAGACTAAAATAACTTTGAACTTGTTACATATATATGTAAATGAGCGAATGCGGAAATGTTTGCCACTCACGTATAAAAGAACGACGCAATCGACAAGTTTTTGAAGTGCTGTTTGATAATGAGAGGTGCTGAATTTCCAGACGTAGAATTGGCGAAAAGTGACATTTGTTCTTGTAGAGATCGACGATTATTTGAAGTTTGTATCAGAGGTGGAGGTAGTGTATTTACGGTTCTTTTTTTGTGAATAATTGGAATTATTGCATTCGTTCTAATTCGCGACTTTGCATACTGTGTATCTGTTCCAAGTTTTGTGTGGCCAAAAAATTTTTCAGCATGCCACATTGGGCATGCATGCTATAGGTTTGGCATCCCTGGTTTAGACAAGCTATAGCGCATTTATGTGTACTCTGCCTATCAAGAGATATTGATGATACATTGATTAGACCTGTGTCTCTTGTTGCATTTGTTGGCAATTTTGAGATTTACTCAACTTCTTAAATGATTGATATTATTTAATTGGAATCATTCTAAGATATTGTGTTTGATGTAAAATTCAAAAATTATATAAATAATAAGCACCATTAGCAGGAAACAGTTTTTTATTTATGCAAAACATTTTCAATTTCTTTTAGATTCAATAGTCAGTACAAAATCTTTTTATGTAAAACATTTTTATGTAAATAAAAAAACTGTTTCCTGTTAATAATGCTTATTATTTATATGATTTTCTAAGAAAGCAAGTAAAATCATGATTTTGTTTTAAATCCAAAAATAATTTTTCATGAGAGTCAAAGATTTGCTGCCATTACAGGTCAGTAGCAGAGGTCAGTGTCAAGGATCCACAGAACTAGAAGTATGAAAAATAACCATAGCCTCATTACCAGAGGAAAAAGCAGAGAAGCAGGCAAGCAGTTCCACTATAATACTCCTCTACTAGTTCCTAAGGGACTAGGAATGATTCGATGTAGGGGAATGAAAGATTACTTTCCTGCTAGAAGGAGTGTTAGTAAAGGTAACTAGCAAGGCTTTGGTTATTGAGGATGACCTGGATGGTGATGGAACACTAAATTTAAATGAATGCAGATTTCAATCTGTCAATGGTTATTCTTCTCTTGCTTGTGTTAATGGAGATGTTGAGGTAGTTTTGCTGGTATGATAATACCTTAAAGGGACCAGAATAAGATCACAGAAGTCAGTGTATGGTGTCCATACCAGAGAAAGATGTGTGTAGTTGAATAAGTCCTCATGAGTGAAAATGAAAGAGTTGCCATTGGTTGAAGCAGGGATTGGACAGATATGTTGTACTTTATATCCTAGAAGGGAAAGGTACTTCCTACCTTTCCTCCTCAGAGATAAAATTGCATCAATTTTTAAAAATTAGTAATTTTTAAAAAACATAGTAACAAAAATTTATTAAAATTTTTTCATTTTTTAAATAAAATATGTGTATTGATATGCTTTCTTTTCATTTCAATAATTTTTATTTTAATTTAAAAAAAAATTTTTTAATTTATAACCAAAAACATGACATATATGGAAATCATCCACAATTGTACATAAACATCTATAACATTTTCTACTTTACTCTAATTGGTCTTGAGATACTTTGCTGACACATTACGCTCAATACTACATTTAGCATAGTAAAGTAGGCTTGGCTGCAGTTTCCTGTGAAACAACTAGACGTCATAAAAGTGCTATGCTCCTTTTTATAGCCTGGGTTTGTTTACATTAAGATTATCTTGTATTTTACTAAGAGATCTATAAAAGTAAAGCAATAAATGACCAAATAAGTAAAAATATTTCTATATTTTAACAATTAACCAAAATTTTTGTATAATTTTACAACTCATCATACTAAAATATCATGTTTTACATAAAATTTCATAAATAAATTGTTGTTTTATATGGACAGATGAAAACGACGATATAGGCCGAGTTGTAGAGAAAAGAAAAACACGTGTTTACTGTACAAGGCAAAACAAGAATTTGTCGAATTCGTTATTACAATATTCTGTGCCATTGTCGGACTGAAGTACTTTTATTTTTTTATCCATTTTATTTTCCACTTTATTTTTGAATATTTTGAATGTTTCAAGGACATCACTTTTCCTTTTTAGAAAATATACTTCGCACCACCTGGACATATCGTGTATTAAGGTAATGAAATAACGAGATCCACCAATAGACGAAATTCTCATTGGTCCGCATATGTCCGAATGTATAAGATCTAGAGATGAAGTACTTTTATTCGAAGTTCCTTTAGGAAATGGGGTCTGAATGTGTTTCTCTTTTATGCATGTTACGCATTCATATGATGCTGTCTGCCCTTTTAAGTTCAGTCCTAAAACTCTTTTCTTTTGTGAGAGTTCCTTTAAACTTCTTAGGTTTAAGTGTCCTAATCGTTCATGCCATTTCTTTAATTTCGACATTTCCTCATTATTAGACTGTATGAAGGAAGTGTTTTCAATTTTGTCTTCGACGTAATATAAATTTTTTTTTCTTTTGGAAACCGTCGTAACTTCTACATTATTGTTATAAATTAAGGCTTCGTTTTGTTTAAATATGACTTCAAACTTACTTTCCGTTAGTAAAATAACTGAAAAAGGTTATGAACGTAAGTCAGGGACATAAAGTACGTTGCTCATATTTATTTTTCTTCCACCTTGATTATCATCAACGGGGGCTTGCATTTGTTTAATAATTTCTGAAAATGCTGGTTTAATGTTATCTGACACTGCGATAAAAAAGTTTTGTTCAAAATTTAGGGAGGAGGCGGTATGCTCCAGATGTGACAGGGAAAACAGTGCAATAAAACTTAATTGATGTGTTTACTTGTTTACTTCTTACTTTTGGAATGTGGGATGTTCCAACATAAATTTATTTCACCTCAAAATCAAAATAAGATTACTAAAATATTTTGGAATAGAAAGCAGAATCAATAAAATTTGATGAAAAATAATCCAAATTCTGCAAATACAATCCATTTACATATTCTAACTTTAAGATGGAATTTAAAAACAAATTTTGGCAATCAAAAAGGACCTATCAATGGAGGCCTGGATTTTCATCCAGTAAATGCAAAAAAAATAATCCGCAATAGCTTCACTGTGTAACTCAGGATTGAATTTTATTTGATTGTTTTTTTTAGCATTTTTTGTTCCACTCCAATAATGATGAAACTTTCATCATAAGACTTCATTGGATTAAAAGAATCTCTGTAAAAATTTATACTTTTTGGGATGTCATATTAATTGTGTCTTATAGTACTTTATAACTTAAAGAGGTCTCAAGAAGAGCTGAAAACATTTACAAATTTTTAATAAATAATTCATTAAGTTTTTAATAAAGCTGAAAATATCTACAAATTTTTTGCACTAAAGCAGGTTTTTATGTTGAAGATAAAAACCTGCTTTAGTGCTAATTGTTATAAGTTAATGGAATTAAGAAATTTTCTAGAACTAATTTTCTATTAAAACTGCTAATGTCTTGGAAGTCTAGTCTACTGGTTATGGCATTGAGATGGTAACCTAAAGATCCTGATTTGACTTCAGGGCAAGGAAAATTTTTAATTTTGAAAAATTAATAAAAATTAGTTCAATCATTATATAAGAGATTGTGCCATTTTAACCTAAATTTAAATAATTATTAATCCAATAAATAGCAATAGAATAATTAATAAATAATTATTAAACTGGCAGCTTAATTCTAGAATAGTTCACTAGAGATAAAATTTGGCTGGTTTAGGATTAATGTTGCTTATTTTAACTTTAATATTATTAAATAAAAAATTTTTTAAATTTTTAAATTATATACATTTTGATAATTACAATAAATTATAAATTTTAACATTTTCCTCAGCCACATCTAATAAGTTCCTATTAGATGTACAGTAGCTGAAGAGAACCATAGAAGATTGTAAATGTTGTTGCATGGTTGTTGAGTTAATTAAAGCAAAATTAAAAGTTCAACAAGACTGCACAAAACTAAAAATAAAACGCAAAGCCCTAAAGCAGTCAAAAATGTTAATCAAAAACGTTTTCAATGCACTTGGTGCCTTCCTCAGCTGTTGCTATCAAAATTCATCCTGTTACACAAGAACAGGGGACTACTAAATAAAATAAACACAACAAAATTTAAAGGGCAGGACCACTTCTGGAAGTGCTCTCTTAGCACTTCTTGCCTGCAAAGCCATTTAATTTGTTAGGCACCAGATCGTCTAAAAATACATTGAGAAAATTACAAAACAAAAACTATATAAAAATCATATAAATTTATAAAAATTATCTAAAATTTATACAAATTTAAAATACATAAAATTACTTGCAAATGTTAAAAAATAATAGTTACAAAACACACCACTCCCATATAGGAGTATCAAAACTGATTGTAGCATATCCTTTAATCTGCTTTGTTCACTTTAAACAACCACCTCCATGCAATAGGGATTGTTTCTGATTCCATAAAATTTATCACATACTCCCTTTTCTTTTGAGGATTTCTAATGCCTCAGTCATATTCCTATCCCAGCTCTTATCAGAGGGCCGAATAATTCTCGCATTTCCCTAATGAATGCACTTCTATATTGTGCAGCAGCGATCTCTGGCTAAGAGCCATCGAAAGTTTTCCATACTTGAAGTCCATTTTATATTCCTTAATCCTTGTTTCTAAATTTCTCTCAGAATATCCAATATAAAACTCTTCTCTATCTAATAAGTGGTTCTTCAAAGGAATCTCATAGACTCTGCTCCTGTTCCTATCTTCATAACAGTTCTTATCATTCCTAATTAATCCAAAAACAGTCAGGCTCCTTTTGAAACATAAAGTACAATTGGTTAGCCCAGCAATGTTTTTGCAAACTTCTCTACCCACTAGGCTTGGTCAACACTCCTGAAGGCATTCGATTTAATTGTCCATGTCTTCTCTTTCTTATACAAACTCCTCTCTACCTTGTCAAATAACCTCCTTAGAAACTTTTCATCATATCCATGTTCTCGGCCAATTCTCATAACTGTACTAATCTCCTCCATTTGGTCCGTGAATCCAGAACAATGAGTGTATGCCCTTCTAAAGAGGGCCAAAAAAGCAGCTCTCTTGGGGGAAAGTCTATCCTCCAAAACCATAGGTATGTATAACAGAGTGCTACTAGACTTTCTATACACCTTAGTTCTATAGTCATCACCTGTAATAGCAATCTTTAAGTTGAGGAATTTTATGTCAGTTCTACTCTCCTGCTCTTTCTCAACTGTAAGCTCCACAAACTACTACTCGACAGGGAAGCAACCATTTCCTCTGCCTTACATTCATTCTCCCATATGACAAAGATATCTTCTACATACCTCAGATATAATTTTAAAAATGGGTTAAAAATCTGGATAGCAGTCAGATCTTGCCATCTAACCACCAACTCAGCCAATACAGCTGCCATCAGACTACCAATTGGAACTCCCTTGACTTGTCGGTAAAACTTTTGATCAAACCTAAAGTGGGAATTATGACAGACTAGGTCACAGAGTTCCCTCAAACATTCTAATAGTTCATCATATTGTTCCACCTCCTGCAGACCATTTTACAGTATATGATAAATCTCAGTACAAACTGGTTCAATCCTAATGGAAGGATAAAGAATCTCGAAGTCAAAAGTCATAAGTGTTTCTTCCAGGAACGGATCTTTCTCCAAAACATAATTAAAAAACAACAGCACTAAGGCAGGAGATATATTCATAACTTATAAATCTTGTTTTCTGTACTTTTTTAGTAGTACTAATAAATCTTGTTTTCTGTACTTTTTAAGTTATGAATATTGTACTAATAAATCTTGTTTTCTGTACTTTTTAAGTTATGAATATATCTCCTGCCTTAGTGCTGTTGTTTTTTAATTATGTTTTATTCTGGCAGTGTAATAGTTTGCAACTTTCTCCAAAACCTTATCAAGAAGTCCTCTGTTGAATTAATCAAGTACTCATAGCTGTTTAGTCTCAATCTACACCACTTTGCTAGTTTTTTCTCAACCAAGTACAGAGGGGATCTAAACTTCTTAATAATTGGCCTAATTTTTATTGGCTGCTTATGAATTTTAGCATAACCAAACAGGCCTGGGCACGCAGGTGCTGTCACATTCAAGTTCCTTGAGAACACGGTAACGCTTTATACTTTAGAAGCCTATCCACCTGGCGACAAACCTTATTAGTGGGGTCACTTCTCAACTCCTCCAAATCTCTCTCTCTGATATAATCTTTCAAAAATTTTTGATATGTTCCCCTCTTCACGAACACCAAGCTGCAGCTTTTGTCTGCTCTTGTACAAATCACGTTGTTTTCTTCCAGTTACTTAGTAGTAAGCCTGCTTGCACTTTTTATCACCTTGCCTAAGTCCCCATAATATTGTTTTTCTTGCTTAAAATTATTTTATTTTCTCATTTATTTTATTATATTCAATTGATTTTATTTCAAACTGTGACTGAAATAAAAAAATTAACTTTATATATATATTTATATTTATCAATTTTAACAGATATTACGTGGAAGTTGTTTTAATTGTCAAAGTCTTCTTGCTTCTCCAATTGCTGTACAGTTAACTTTAGCCCAGCTTCAGGTTCTTGATTATGGATTTGTTGGAACAGCACAAGAAATGCAACAAATGGTTGCAGAACTACAAGGAAAGGAAATGCGAAAAGAAAGTATAGCACATGTTTTACAAATAAAAGAAAAACTTAAAAATCATATAACTAATGCTTTGAAAGGTATTTTATAAATCAAATTAATTTTTCATTAAATAAATTTATTGATAATTTTTTCAAAAATAGTATTTATATTTTTAATTTATGTATTTTAATTGTATTAAATTCTTAAAAATAAAATAGATATAAATTTCGAAGAAGCAAAGAAAAGTTCCTTGGTGAAAAATGTTGTTGAATGTCGTCAAAGAATTATAAAGAATTTTATTAGAGAACATTTACAAAAAACTGGAAGTAAATGTCATTATTGTGGAACCATTCAAAGACCATTAGCTTTGTACTATTATAGTTGTTTAATATTTAAAGATAAAGGAAAGTCTAAGTTATCTAATTTGGAATCTATTAAGTAAGTATTTAGTTAAACAAATTTTTGTAATAATTAAATCTAAATACCTATCTGTCAAATTCTTTAAGATTTAAACTGTTATCTAATACATGTAATTATAATACTATGAAGTAATTTCTTGAGCTGCTTATTAAATTCTTATTATGTTTTCTTATCTTATTAAATTAGAGAAAATAAGAAAAAATATCATATAAAGAATGTAAGTTCTGTAAAGAAGATAGGCAAACTAGTAATCCTTAGCAGTATGAAAAAAAACTTAATTGGAAATTAGCACTATAATAGAGAATATATAGCATATATTGCTGTAAATTCTCCACTAAAATGATATATGCTGTATATTTTTTAATACAGTACTATAGATTTTTTGAATGAACAGTATACACCTTCAGCTTTTTTCAGAGATTTAAAATTCTGAAATCTCAATATTTTTTTTAAATTTTATTTTTTATAAAAGATTAATTATTGGTTTTTCTTTGATTCTTCAGATTTAGATTATTATTTTTCACAAATAATTTTCTATTTTTGATTGATTTTAATACAATGTAGGGCAAGCAAATATAGCTGTATTTTCATATTTGATTCATTTGTCTTGGGAAATCTTGGGAAAGATCACACTTGTAAATTAAGTGTTTTTTATGGGCCTGTTTATTTAAAATATGCAAAGTAAAACATCTTGTAACTGTAAGGCCAAGAGTTTGTTCTAAAGCAAAGAGAAATGTAAAGTTGCCTATTTAAAAAATCTGAATAATATAACTAATAGAAATAACCTCATTAGTTTGAATTTTGCAGTAATCCAGAATTCACCATAACTAGATCTTTCTAAATTTGAAAACAAATGTGAATAATTATCTTAACAATATTGCAAAAAAAATCAACCAGAAACAAGATCAGAAGGGGAAAAAGTTATTAGGCTAAATAAGAAGTGAATAGATTAATAAACTCATAATTAGTGAATAAAAATTGAAGTTGAATAATAAAGTTAATTTATTCAAGTAAATAATATAAATTGTATAATACTTCACAATAAAAAGCATATCATTTTAATGAGTTATTTTTTGTTCTGATATAATCAGAATACAACTGGTGCCTTGCAATTCGACACTAATCCATCGACGAAGTAATGTCGAATTGAGAAACTCTTGAACTGCGGGACAATATTTTCCATATAAGACTATGTAAAATAGATTAATTCGTTGTTGGACCCCCATCTCACTCCCCTAACTAGTGAGTGAGAGAGATACAATATATTATTTAACTGTCGAATTGCAGGCATTTCCCATATAAGAAGACTATGTAAAATAGATTAATTCGTTATCGGTCCTCATCTCACTCTCCTAACGGATGAGGGGAGAGGGATACACTATATTATATCCCACTCCCCTAATGAGTGAGATGAAAGAGATACACTATATTATTTACTCATCCAATTTCCCTAATGGGTGAGGTGAGAGAGATACACTATATTATTTACTTTCCCCTATTGGGTGAGGTGAGAGAGATACACTAAATTATTTACTTTGTTATATGTGTTTTACTATTGTATAACACACTAAATTACAAAATACACTGATATGTGTTTTACTATTGTATAACACACTAAATTATAAAATACACTATTATGTGTTTTACTATTGTATAACACACTAAATTACAAAATACACTATTCACACATAATTTATTAGCCCTTAGATGTTGGAATGAAGTCTTCCAGCAGACTACACAATTTATTATTGGATGTTGGAATGAAGTCTTCCAGCAGACACCCCATAATTTATTAGCCCTTGGATGTTGGAATGAAGTCTTGCAGCAGACACCCCTATTTATTAGCCCTTGGATGTTGGAATGAAGTCTTCCAGCAGACATCCTTATCCATAATCTTCTCTCTCTGTGGCAAAATGTTATCACAGTTGTCCTAGGAATGCCATACTCAAATTATATTTTAATTGTTTTATCTTTCTGCACTTTATATACAATTTTTTTCTTCATCTCTTTGCTCAATCGAGTGTTCTTAATATTCTATGAGTCCTAACACTCTTATCTTCTTCAAGAGGAATAATTCACTTTGGAATTATTCCTCCATTTCACTCAAAAAAATAATTACAAATTTTTTACTTTCTGAAAAATATAGAGTTGAAAATTAACACAAACAACATGGGCAAACACCAAAGTAGCCCAAAAAATAGGGCAAACACCAAAGTAGCCCAAAAAGAACTGACAAATAGCAAATGGCTGGCAAACACCAAAGTAGCCCAAAAAGAACTGACAAATAGCAAATGACTCAGCAAACACTAAAGTAGCCCAAAAAGAACTGACAAATAGCGAATGACATCACCACAATTCCATGCACGCGCATGTGCCAACCTGCGAAACTCAAATGTCGAATTGCGACGCATCACTGTATATACATTTGCCAACCCGCGAAACTCAAATGTTGAATTGTGAGACCGATGAATTGCAGGACGTCGAATTGCGAGGCACCACTGTATCATGTAAGTCTAGGTTTGACTTTTTTATAATTCAGTTTCTGTATGTTTTTGAGAAATGCATTATGCATAAAAATCAGCGACTGTCTGAATATATATAAAAATATATAGGCATCCCTCCTATAACACAGCTTTCTACAACAGGGTTTTGCTCTAACATGATTTGAAAATTGCAGAAACCCTCATTAACATGGTACTTCTACAGCATGGTTCTTACTTAACACACTTAGAAAATTATTTTTACTCTCCTACAACACAAAACATTTTCATTTAATTTTTGTAAATCTATACTAGGGACACACAAACCACACACAATGCAATCATTAAGAAATACTTTGCTAAAATTAGTCATAAATGCAATTTTTCTAGTTTGTCATGAAAGGGACGATATGCAGTCTATTTTTGATTTTGATTTGAAATTTAGTTAATTGTCAGACATTGAGTATTTTGTGCTCCAAATGTTCAGTTCTTAGATAAAAAATCAGTTTTTATTTTTCAATAGAGGAATGTGAAAAAGAACAACTTTTTTATCCATAAAATTTTTGGGTATATGTTAGAGAACGATTGTTTTCTAGCTGGTTGTAGTGGGTTAGATTACAAATTTTGAAGATACACAAACTTTTTCAATGCACAGAAAAGTTCAGAAAGTGAAGTTGATATTGTTAAAGGAAAACGAAACGTTCTTGGTTTAATGAAACTGTGGTAAGAAAGATATAATTATTATATGAATGTTATATGGGCTGTATACTTTTTTCTTTCCTTTTGTTTTACGTATATAGTTTTTTTTTAGGGTTTTATGTATATATATTTTCTTTGTTTTGTGTTATTAATATTCTTAATAGAAATTAAGTTTCTTGTTTGGAATTAAAGAAAGTTATTTGTTTTTAATTGATTTTGGAATGTAACACTCCTCTTTTGTATTGGTTCTAAATCTCATATAGCACAGTTTCACACAAAACGGTGTTTTTCAAGAACCTATCTTTGTTTATATAAGATTGATAAAATGAATACTTACTGGTCTAAATCGTGTAGGAGGCACTATTAATTCTTCTAAGAAGAATACATCCATAGGACATTCAAATGAATTATTATCTACTTTTAATATACCAAAAAGTCTTTGCAAAAATGAACTTTCTTTATTCCATAGTTTTCTCAAATGTTCTCTTGCTTCCACTGCTGTTAGCAATGACTGTTTACTGTTAGTAAATAAGGTAGATATAGTTTCATCTTCATGTTGCTCATTTTCATCAATTTCTTTACTTAAAAAAGCAAAAAGTTACTTATTACAAAAATAAACTTTCAGACTTTTTCTTTACAGATATTGCAAAAATTAACAATTGACAAAATTTCAATTAGTTTTTAAATTTGCTTTCAATTGTTTCTAATCTGTTTCAAACTGAAGTAATATACAGTGGGTAATTTCCCTGTTTGTTTCAATTTATACTTAATATATTTTGTTTGATAAGCTTTTGTTTTGAAGAAATATTTTTAATATCAAATCAAAAGAAGTAAAGCTATGTAAATTAAACTGCAGAATTTAATTCGTTTAACATTGGAATTAGGTTGCTGAAAATCGTGATGTTAACTGAAACCTAATGTTATAAGTTAAGGTTACAGTCTTAGAGTGCTTTCTTTCTGATACTAGAACTGATACTATTTAGTAATTTTTGTCATCTAGTCATTATTATATTGTTTAATAATGAAACAAAATGAATTAAAAGCATGATTGAAGTGTAAATTTTAATTTGAAAATGTTACTTAGCAAATATATCTTAGAATTTATTAGGAAAAAATTATTTTCTAATAAAAGATACTTTAGAATTCACAGATATGTCCATGATTAGTTTTTCTTCATGTCATTCACTATTAACAGTATTTCTATCTCATAGCAATTATACATAAAGAGGCCAGCTAGATATAGAGGAAGGAATAGATAAGTTGGGCTCAGATCCTCAAATAATTTTTTCCAAGATGGGATTCAATCCCAAGTCCTCTAATTGAAAAATCAAAGAGTTTCCATATGATTAATACAATTGACTGACCTATCAAAATATATAGTAATTTAATGTAGTATTCTTAAACAATATTATGGACTTGAATTAGCACTCAAAATGTGATTGCCCAGTTTTCTTCAACTACATTGCAGATTCCAACATGTTTTCTCTCTCTTATGCAGGTATGCAGGAAATGTAAAAGTAAATAGGACTTTATTCCATTCCACTGCTTTAAAAACTTTAATGTTTTAATTAATTTAGTTTTTGATTGAGATGTAATAGCAAAATGACATAAGGTGAGCCAACATTAAATGAGGGCCTACTCTAATTCCATAAATACAACCAAAATTTTTATTATGAAAACGTTTTTATTTTTACAATTAACAATAACATTCTTACTATATAAAAGAGAAAAATATACTATATAGATCTATATAATATTTATATAAATTGAATGATATCTAACACACATTACAAAATCCCTGTCAAATCTAATATATTAAATAATCTTTTTTATACCTTTTTCCATCACAGTGTGGCACTAAGGCAGAATTAAATATTAAAAACACATTAAAAATCATTTAAATGATTTCTGAAAATTTCAATTATATATATAAGGTATGGATTTTTTGGTTTAAAAATAATCCAGAAAATCTCCTATCCACTTTTAAAATAATTCTTCATTAAATCATGATTCAAATAAGAGTTTAGCAAAATTCTAACTTAATGTATCATATTATTAGATTCTGTAAAAAACATATAGTAAAAGAATTAGTAAACAACAGTGGCTAAAGATCAATGCGAAATGATGTTAAGATCCAAATAATACTATTATCAACAAGTATAAATATTCTAGGACAACAATGTAACAAACAAGATCATAAATGTTAGTTCCAAGAGTTATTAATGAATATTATTAAATACCAGTTTTTATGTCAATGAATATTTTACAACAATGCTTGTAGCATATATACATCTATGTGTATGTATGCTACAAGCATTGTTATGTAAGTGGATCATTTTACAAAATCCTATATAAGTCAAAATATACTGTATATATGTTGGAGCATACATTATACTGTACTAATATGTTACAATGATGTAATATTAAAAATAATTATATTAAAGAATAAAGCATATAAGTTATGTGATAAAGCAATTGTTTAAAAGATCCAAATTCCTCTTGGAGGCTTCATATTCAATTCAGAGTCCCACACCTTCAGTATTGGAGATGTGGGATTGGGAAGTACTGAATTGGGTTACTAAATGTTATTGATAATTACGTTACTGGATTCAGATCCAGCTCATTGCCTAACAATAATCCTATATAAGTTGGGGATCGCATATATTTTGTGTGTGTCATCCTTGGTATGTGTTTGTGTTTTTCTTATAGTATACACACCCAGATCCCAGTTTGAGTCAGTTCAGTTTTCTTTTTCAAAGTTCTGTCATAAAATAAAGATAGCATTTCACTTTGAGTCATAAAATTCTGTATTTGTATCATTCCAGGAATAATTTTCCCTTTGGTAACAGTGGCTTGAATTATGTGGTTGACACTTCCAATACATTTGTATATACATATTTCTGGTGCCACAATATGTAAATACAAACAAAATCCATTTATCTTAATATTCACCATCTTTAGGAAATTGATAAAGTTCTTATTCACAATGTTTTCTTATTACTGTTAATGCAACCAAATAAAGCATAATATAGCATAAGAAAAATTTTAAAAATAAACAGTTACATTAAAATATTTTTATCCAGAATTTTTTACTTATTTCATTGCTTCTACAGTATAGTTATTTCACTCTATTTTACACCAATATGATGATTAGTAGAAGAGATATGTGTATTATTACATCTTTTATTCTTTATAACATAGTGAAAAATCTTCTTCCTTTAGTAGCAGCAAACTGCATTGTTCAGTTTCCACTCTATGAAGTAGGTATTCTGTGCCTACTGTAGATGCTCTCGCAATTTCTATTTGTTGAAAATTGTGTCAAGCTCGCATATTTCAATGGCTTTTTATGGAAATTATTTCAATTTGTGTTGTTTCAATTTTTTTTTTTGAACAACACATTACTAATGAAAAGTCGGGTCTGGTTGTGTTTGTAATCATGAATTAAAAATAATATTGTATAATTCATTAATAAATAATAAACTTACAGAAATAAACTTGAAAAACTTATTATTGATGTCGGCGTAAGTCCGATAATCTCTAAATTATATACATCCCAAAATTGGAAATCTGGGAGCCTTGGTAATCTAGCTGGTAAGGCATCGGGACGGTAACCTGAAGTCCCTGGTTCGATTCCAGACCAAGGCAATCAGGACAGTAACCCGAAGTCCCTGGTTCGATTCCAGGCCAAGGCAAATTTTTAATTTCGGGAAATTAGTTAAAATTAAAAAGTTCAATTATTAAATAATAGGGCGCCACCTTAGCCTAAATTTAAATTATTAATTATTAATCCGATAGATGGTGGCACCGTAGCATAAATTTAAAATAATTATTAATTTGGTAGTTATTACAAAAAATAACCGCTGGGGGAGTTTGGCTAGTATAGAATCATTCAAACTTATTACATTTAGATCCAATAAATTCTAGCATCTATTAGCAGTTTTAATGTTTAAAAATATTTTATTAACCATAATGTTTTCACTGTATGCCATCTTCAGCAATATTTAATAGTTACAGAACAAATTTTTTCTGTAATTATTAGAATATGGCTGAAAATGGCGTACAGTGAAAACGTTATGGATAATAAAATATTTTTATACATTAAAACTGCTAATAGGTGCTAGAATTTATTGGATTTGGAAAATAATTTAAAAGAAAAGAAGAAATAGATTATTATTACATTTAGTCTTACATCTCATTCCTAGCAGTTCTACAGAGAAAAAAACAGTTCTTGATTACTAAATTACATTTCAATGATAATCTAAAATTTTTCTTTAGAGTTTGATGAATTAAGAACTTTTTCATTAAGACGAAAATATCAAATTGAGACAGAACTTCAGGAGAATTCTTATTTAGTACATTTGGCAATTGCCGAAAGTTTTCATGACATATTAATTTAGATTTCTATTGGTCTGCTGTTTTTTCCCAGCATATATGCACAATGTGCTTCTAATTTTTTGTTGTTTTACTATAATAAATTATTCAAGTATTTGTTAAACCTTTATTCAGGTTTTTACTAAATCCAAAGTACTCTTCTGTTTATGTCTAAATTGATAAATTTACCCTATATACTGATTTTAAAGGACTTGTAACAGTATATTTTAGACAATAAAATTATACTTCTTTTAAACCAGCCTGGCCAACCCTGCAGCACACATTCTTTTATGCTGCCCATGAGATGATTTTTATATCATTAGCATCATCAATTCCACTACATTTTTCACCCATGGCATACAAAACTTAATATTGTTAAAGCTTGCTGTTCATATAATCTTTATACAAATAGTAAATAAAATACATTATGACATTTGATTACAAATAGTTCTTGATTTAAGATACAGTAATACCCTGCTTATTGCTGCTCCATTTAATGGTGTTTTGGTATAATGCAGTTTTTTCGAATTTTATATATTTTTTATTGATTCACTTTGGCATGGTTTTTCAAATCAATTATTTTCACATAAATCCAAAATCGTACAAATTTGTTGCTTTGATATTCCTAAGCAGTCTCTCAGTGTGTTTGATATGGTGCAGTACATACGAAAGTCTGCTGTGTTCACCTGATCGGTCACCAACGTCATTTTACAGTAATAAAAATAATTATCCAATTTTAGTATTAACTCGAATGGTGCCACTTCGAACTATAGTTCGATATGATCAAGATGGCTTACTCTACCACTTTGAATTATAGTTCTTTGAAGTTAGAATAATTTTTCTTTCATCCGTATTTTTTTGTTATTTATAGTTTACTGTAATCTGATTACGGCCTTTTGTTCTTAAAACATTTTATTTTCTAATTTAAAGAATTTTTCATGAATGATTTATGAATACAAATTGATATTAGCAATAAAAAATATCTATAATTAATGTAAGACAATACTAATAATAATAATAATAATAATAAGTTACAAAATAAAATAAAAAATGATGCATATATTATTTATTTACTATCCTGTTTCACCTATCCCATTATTTGTGTGTTAAGATGACCTCCTTTAACACTTTTTCATTCAGTGCTCGGTTTTTCTGGAACGTATCCCCCTGCATTAAATGGGTCTTACTGTACTCTTGATTAAGACTATTTGCACTTACAACAGTACTATAATCAGTAAATTCTGAGTAGTCAATGGAATTCACAAGCAATGGTCTGATACACAAAAAATATCCTTTTTGTGTTTGGTTCTTGTATTTTTGTGTCAATTCAGTTTATAATGATAAAAGTGGAGTATAATAATAAATATTAGTAGTGGTCAATTCATAAATTTTGGGCATTTCCAACTTACAACCTAGGGTTCAAACTGAACCCTGTAGTAAGTTGAGGACCTATCTGTATTTTTAATTTTTAAATTTATCTTAACTGTTGCTTGAAGAATAATTTTTGTTCCCAGATCTATTTTAAATTAAATTAAAATGTTTGTTTTCTTATTAATAATGAAATCATGATTTTGTAAACTCACTCCCAAAAACAGAAAGCAAAAGTTTAACTAAATCTTTCAATTACAGAAAAGGGTAAAAAGAGAAATCAGATCGATACGGAAAACTGACATGTAAGATCATCTTTCAGATTACTCACATCATCGATATTCATATTCTTTTACAGTAAGAAACCCATTATCTGCACAGCAGATACATATATAAATAGACTTTTGTCTATATAAGAGCAAGGGAAGGAGTGTATGGAGAGTCTTCTCTCGAAGAAGAACAGAGAGTGATATCTAAGTCCAAGATTTCAACTAGAGGTAATATCTGAAGACTACCCTTATCAACCAAAAGACTCCAAATCCATCAGCAATCCATCTTCAGCATAAACTATGAGGACTCCACAACAGTCAACAGTCAATTGTTATGTGATAATTCTATTGTGAGGGCTTTCTGTTTGTGTTTGTGAATTTTAAAGAACTAGAGACTGAAATTGAAGGACTAAAGACTGTATAGAATCAATTGTTATGTGATAATTCTATTGTGAGGGCTTTCTGTTTATTTGTGTTTGTGAATTTTAAAGAACTAGAGACTGAAATTGAAGGACTAAAGACTGTATAGTGTAAGACTTAAAAATCACTTACTGCTTTAAACGGTACTTACTAGGTTACTAATTAATTCTTAGCACTAAGAAAGCAGACCAGTACGCTACATCAATAAAAATACTGAGACCTGCAAGTGGTGTGACGTCGCAGTTTCGGATTCCATTAGAAGAAAACAAAGCCTGTCTGAGATCCTAGAGTTCATATAGACGATAAATCGGCGAAAGCATGTCACTGTTCATTTGCCATTAAAAGGCAAAATCAAATCTTATCTATATAGAGTTGAATCTATAAACTGCTTATCAGTAGTTATGGGTTTGTTTGTTAAAAAACTCCGAAGTGAGTCCAATTATCCTTATTGACTCTATATGCTGCAAATCAGTATTTACAGGTTCGTTTCTCAAACTCCAAAGTGAGCACAATTGTCTTTCTGGTGAGATTGATAATTAAAAACTGTTTTCAAGAACAATTCATTTTATTAATATTAATTTTTTTGTAGCAAATATAATAAGTGATATTTTCCATATTTTTAGGACATTTTAGATGAGTTTTATCTGCATTTTTGATATTTATTATGGTCGTGGGAAGGAGCCGGAACGAATTAATCAATTTTCAGTTAAATCCTATGGAAAATCGTACCTTGGATAATGACTGTTTTGGTTAACGATGGTAATCCTGGAATGGATTACTGTCGTTAACCAAGGTACCACTGTACTTTTTTTAATCAGAGAAGTGCTTTCGACTTAATCACCATTTTCAACTCTTATAAAGGAATCCAATGTTTTTGGAACAAAGAACAATAACTTCTTTTAATCAGAGAAGCTCTTTTGGCTTAATCACCATTTTCAACTCTTATAAAGGAATCCAATGTTTTTGGAACAAAGAACAATAACTTAGAATAACATAATTCTATAGAAAAGAATATACAATTTAAAATTCTTTAAATATTTAAATTACTCTATTTCTAGTTCTTAACAGGTGCTCCCCAAATCTTTTTTAACAGGAGTGTTTAATATAAATATTAGAAAAATAAAACAAAATAAATGAAAATAAAATATTTTTATCTCTATTACTCTAGGAAGTTCTTCTGAATCCTTTTTTCAAAGCATACCTCCATGCTTTTAGAATGCTGTTAACTTGCCTGTCTTTTATGACTAGTCTGTCACCAGCGGCGTAGCGAGCATAACTGGCGCCCGGGGTACGATACCTTTTTGGCACCCCCGGAAAAAAAAAAAATAAAACAAAATAAATGAAAATAAATTATTTTTATTTCTCTAACTCTGGGGAGTTCTGAGAGGAAAAAAGCATGGAAGTATGCTTTGAAAAAAGCATACCTCCATGCTTTTGGGATGCTGTTAACTTGCCTGTCATTTATGACTAGTCTGTCACCAGCGGCGTAGCGAGCATAACTGGCGCCCGGGGTACGATACCTTTTTGGCACCTCAGAAAACATATATAGAATATACTTGTAATAAGAATTTGGCACCCCTCTGCGAGTGGCACCCAGGGCATGATAGACCCCCTTGCCCCCCTCGCTATGCCAATGTCTGTCACTCTTATTTTTGTAAATCTGGATCTCCTCTACCATGTATAATTTCAGATTGACCTTTGTAAATCTGGATCTCCTCCACCATGTATAATTTGATCATCTCAGATCACCTAGCTATTTAGTTAACTTGCTTTCTTTCCAATCTATTCTTACATTGTTTTCATATGCTCTCCTAGCCAGTGCAGTTGACAAATTTGCATTGCTTATGTCCCTTTTATGATTTCAGATTGTCTAGCTGCTTAGTTATCTTGCTTTCTTTCCAATCTATTCTTACATTGTTTTCATATGCTTTTCTAGCCAGTGCAGTTGACAAATTTGCATTGCTTATGTCCCTTTTATGTTCAATTAATCTGTCTTTTAAATTTCTACTGGTGGCACCTATATAAAATTCCTTTCTTCCATCTTCCAGGTTTCGTAAAGGTATGTTATAGACCCCTGTACATTCCTCTGGGTTGTAGATACCTTTACATTTCTCAATAGGTTAAAAACCGTAGGCAATCTCCTATATGCGGGTTTTTTATTAGGCAGTTTCCTATACAGTTTCCTTTCTTTATTATCTTTTTTAACATCTTAGAGTCTCTCAAGGCACTTGGTATTACAGTGTATCCAGCGCTCTGTTCATTGAGTCGTTCTTGATTCATATGGTCTCTTTTTTTTTTAATTCTCTTGCAGATTATTATTTCTTTTTCTTCTGATTTCCTTTAGCAACTTATTTATCAAACCTGCGTTGTAGCCATGTTTTTTGTGCTGCTTGTTTTATTAAACATATTTCTTTCATTAGCATCTCTTCTTCAATGCAATGGGTGAGGGCTCTTGATACTAGCGATCTCAAGGCCACTTTCTTGTGTTGCTACCTATCGTTAGACCATTCAGGTATTATAACTGCTCAGCTTTCTGTAGTCTCTGGTTGTGATGGAAAGCTCTCTTACTTCTATATCAACATCCAGAAAATGTATCCTTTTTTCATGCTTGGTATTACAGTGTATCCAGCGCTCTGTTCATTGAGTCGTTCTCGATTCATATGGTCTCTCTTTTTTAAATTCTCTTGAAGATTATTATTTCTTTTTCTTCTGATTTCCTTTAGTAACTTATTTATCAAACTTGCATTTTAGTCATGTTTTTTGTGCTACTTGTTTTATTAAACATATTTCTTTCATTAGTGTTTCTTCTTCACTGCAATGGGTGAGGGCTCTTGATACTAGCAATCTCAAGGCCACTTTCTTGTGTTGCCACCTATCGTTAGATCATTCAGGTATTATAACTGTGGCGCTGCTCGGCTTTCTGTTGATTCTGGTTGTGATGGAAAGCTCTCTTACTTCTATATCAATGTCCAGAAAATGTATCCTTTTTTCGTCCTTTTGTTCTAATTTTAGTTTTAGCCCATAACTTGGGAGTTTGGGGTAAACTAATTGGCTAAGACATCTGTCTCCCCTACTGTATTCCTTCTTTAGATTCAGAAATATGTTGTATAAACCAATAAAAGGGGTACTGATTGGAAGCCCCACTCGCAGGCATACTGGCAGAGCTTCTCCTTAGATCTATAGAGCAAACGAATCTCCAAGGAATTATATGTGTAGCCAAATTGTACCTAAGGTACATTGACAATATATTCACAATTTGGAATAGGGTAGAGGAGACAGAAGTCTTAAGCCCCTATACACGCTCCGACCAGACCACCGGACCGTCGGGCAGACCTACTGTCGGGTGAAGCCTTTTTTCATTCTTTTGTTCTAATTTTAGTTTTAGCCCATAACTTGGGAGCATAAACCGAATGCCTTAAGGCCCCTATACACGCTCCGACCAGACCAACCAACACGACCAAACTGATCAGCTTTCCACCCGACTGTCATTGTCAGTGTACTCTACATACGTCCAGACCAGACCAGCTGACATATGGATCCAACATCCTCATTCCCACAAGGATGCCAGTAGTTATTCTGAACTCGCGAAGGATAACATCTGAGTAATTGCATATGTTAAAAAATTTTACAATTTTCAAATAGGTTTGTATAGTAGATCCAAGAAAAGATACTTCATGGACTAACTTGAAAAAACATATTCAGGTAATTTTTTAACCATTAATTGTTAAATTTGTATATAAAATAAATTAACTGTATCAATGAATAAACAAAATGCTGTTTATTTCTTATACAAAGTCTTTAAAAAAATTTCTTTCATTGCTATATTAATTCAAAAACAAGCATTTAAGCAGGAAAAATAACAATGTTTAATATTGCTAAAATAAGTGTCAAAAACAGTTTTTGGTATTTTAAGCCCTCTTCAGTACATTTGCTTTACAAATGGTTGGTTACATCAACGATGTTTAATCTCAAATTCTATAAATCTCTGATTTATCTTAACTTGATATATAAATGTTGGTTTAAAAAAACCATTTCATTAAAGAAGTTCAAGTTTATCTAAAAAAAATCTCAAGTTTAGTATGTTACAAACCCTTGAATGCTGGTGATGTTTTGAAATTAATCCTAATTAATATGCAAGATAAAATATGAAAATTAAAATTGTGAAATTTTGCTTGATTTTCATTGAAATATTTTGAAATTTTGAGTGGTGTTGCATTTTTTTTGTTTTCTTTCTGACAGTGTAAACAATTTTTCAAATTTTATTTTTTCGCAACTTTTCATTAAGTATATGAGATCGACAAAAACATGATTTTTTTTTTTAATGAAATTTTAGTTATCCAACTAAATAATTGATATTTTTAGATATCAATAAGTTCTCTGAACAAAATTAGTTATGAATGTAAAAATTTGGCCAAAATTTTCAGAAATTATTTATAAAAACCATAAGTTATGTAACTTCTTTGAATGAAGTTATGTTGTATAATTATTAAAAAAGTCAATGACAAATAAATAGCACTAACATCAAAATGTATTTATTTTGAAGTCACTACTGCTGTTAGTGCTATTTATTCGTCATTGACTTAGTGTTATAGGCAGTTTATATATCTTGTTACAAATATTAAAAAAGTTATACAAATTCATTGAAACATTACTATTTTTATTAATATTTCATATTTATTAACTCGCTCTTACTTCATTTATACAATTTTTAGCAGTACTTTTTATAAATTTTTATATATATATCAAAAAATCATAACATATGCAAAAATAGCATCATCTTGTGCATAATCTGCTATAATAAATTTTTTGTTCCTTTAATTGGACTATAGAAGATTTATTGTTGCTCAGTACCCAATGCCACTTACCCATGTGCAAAGTAGGCTTGGCTGCAATTTCATAGGAAATGAGTGGCCACTGTAAAGAAATAAAAGTCCCATGCCCATTTAAATAGCCTGAGGGTATGTGTTTCATTTTTCGTGATTTTTCTCCCAAATTTTGTTGAAATCAAAACAAAAAATGAATGATTAAGATACATTTTAGTTTATTTTAACACAATTAGTCATTATTTTCTTATTATCTACAATATTTTTTAATTTTCAGTATTTTATAGCTCATTTTAGGAAAAATCAATTTTTTTCTAAAAATTTGAAAACTATTATTTATGGAATTTCATAATTGGAATAATTTTGATATATTAGGTTATAAAATTGACAGGATAGGATAAAAAGTTCCAGTTTCTATTGAGCCATTCAAATATAAACAATGTTGCTTACATGTAATTTAAAAATATTTTTTGGCAACCAAAAAAATCACTGCTTCTGACAGTGATTCCCAAATTTTTAAAATTTAAAAATCCCAAATTGAAAATTTGTCCTTCTGAGACAAATTTCCAATGAATACACAGAAAAAACCAATTTGCAAAAACTTGATTAATAAAATCAGGATTGAATTTTTGTTAACTTTTTTTATTGTTTTTTGTTCCCCTTTTTTGACATCAAATGTACTCAGCAGATTAATCAACTTTGTTTTATCCCATGTTGCATAGCATGTTAGTAATGGTGACCAATATGAGAGTTCAGAAGGAACAGAATTTCTACCTGAAGCCAAAATTCAACAATAATAGATTTGATTGAACATATTAGGATATTATTGAAAATAAAATAAATGATGTAACTTTGAGGAAATTTTTGGTGTTAAGATTGCTTAATTTAACAGTATGTATCAATGCTATCAGATGGGTGTAAGAAAATAATGTTTGACAATTATTTAGATCTATTTATTATGAAAATGTGAAATGAGAGTTATTGCTCAAATATAAACATTTGAAGTGGTTTTAATGTTTCTTTAGTTTTTAAATATGAAAATAATAAAGCCTATTTTATCATTACTACTAAAATCACTATCACTATCAGCCATTTTGGCATTGTAATCGTAGGTTTAGCAATTGAACTGATAATTTTTTTATTTAATTTAATCACTGGTTTAAACTGTTGTTTATGTTTAACTGGTATTGATGAAACACATCTTGATCTTAAACAATACTTTAAATGCCAGTTTTCATTAAACCTCATTGATCCAATCAGCTGAAAACAGAACATAATTATACAAAAGCAACTTCATAAAAAGAATGATACAAATCAATTTAAACTTTGCAAACTTATTGTTATAAATGCTGTTTCTTATAATTAATATTATAATCATTAATATTAATTAAAAAAGTGTATATATTATAGCATCCTATAACTATTATACCTCATTCATTTTTTAGATTAACCTATACTTGTTTTAAAAATATTATTATTATAATATATCACTCCATTCAAAGTATATAAAATTAATAACAATAACATTGTATTGTTTAAACTGATTAATATCATTCTTTTTATAAATGTATTATTGTATTTTTGTTTTATTTTGTAAAATAAATGTAACTAAAGAGAGTTTAAAATGCTGAAAACATTTTTACATATATTTTGATAACATTATAAATTGTGAGGATTGTGGGGGCTTAAACACAAAACATCAGGATTTTGTCTGTATGATTCGTGTTTGCACGTGGGTCCATGACACTGAGGAGTGGGATTTAGAGATTGACTTAAAACTTATTTATAACATAAACAAATATTTATTTAAGTACTAAAATAATATATGATGAAGCAGTTAACAATAATATATGAAGTGCTATTTTAAGCCTAACTTTACAATTAATGCTCTCTTTGAGAGAGAGTTTGCCAACATAATTACTTGCAGTAATTCAACAGGATTTTTAATATAGGCAGGAAACACGGATATTCTAATAAGTTTATGCAGAACCTTTATCTAAATGTAAAGAGAGAGTTTGAAAGGCAGGCCTCTCCTTCTAGCCAGGATAATGCTTCTAATCAACTCACCTCTAACCAACATGCACGTACATTCTCCGTACCCTATCAGCTCCACGCAAGTAAAGCTCTTAACAATTCCTTAAGATCTGTTAATGCAGCGCGCACCTACAAAAGGGCCCCCACCATCTTTGATATACTCCGCAATGACAAGGGTAAAAGACCAAATGATTATAAATCAGGGGTATACAGTATTCCTTTACGGAATCTCGATGATAACAGAACGGAAGTTTACATTGGGGCTACCGCCTGCAACTTCAAAGACAGGATCGCAGAGCATAAAGACAGTATACGCAGGGGAGAAAACTTAATACGGCCCTAGCCCAAAGGGCTTATGAGAAAAACATTAATATTCTATGGAACGATGCTAAGGTTATAAAAAATGTATTTGATCGTAATGATCTATATTTAGCTAAAAAACTGCAAATAATCCGAAGTAATAAAACCGATAATGTAATTAACGTTAGACAGGCCGACAGGCTCAGCAATGCTTGGAGATATCTCGTTACAAAAGAAGTTTAATCTTTATTATTATTCCTCACCGTATAAGAATAATTTAACCGAGTTTTTAATATTCACGAACTGTTTTTCATTTTTTGTTTATAATATTTTTTCTCTATAATATTTGAATGTTAAAAGATTTTGAACTCCGTTCTATTTTATGTTCCATTTTTAGAACTGCTTGTATTCTTAAGTATTATGTACATATATTTTTGTAACTGAAGATGATGCCTTGAGCATTGAAAACG
The DNA here is from genome assembly GCA_000484575.1 of Olivierus martensii. NCBI lineage: Eukaryota > Metazoa > Arthropoda > Arachnida > Scorpiones > Buthidae > Olivierus > Olivierus martensii. The sequence continues at coordinate 98,123 of AYEL01063638.1, forward strand.
CTTTTACTTACTGTTTTAATAAAATTTGTTTGTTAATGTCACTGCTAAAACTGTTCTTTTTCTGGACTGTAATTGTAATCCATACTTTAAACACCAATTGCTCACATGTCCTTAACAATTCTCAACACTGTTCCACATATTTGTTGTCTTCATTGGTCATCGCTGTTGTCTGCCATTGCCATTGGTTGTCTTTGTATATTGTCTGTCATCTCTGTTGGCTGTCCCCAGTGGAATGAGTTGCATTATTCTCTTTATTCTTTACATCATTGTTTTTCTTAGTTACTCTCTAAATTATTAACTTCTTCTTCTGACTGACTATCTTCAGCAAGGAAGTCTGTTTGTATTTCACTTCGCAACAAGGAACTTTCTCATGGGTGGACAAGGAACTAAATTGTTTCAAGAGAAGTTCCTTGTTCATTATAATGATTAATTTTTTTAATTAATCATCTTTTTTTTCTTTCTATTTTACTTATTTTTATATTTAAATTATTACAAAATTTTATATTATTTCTACAAAACAAGGGAGTGCTGCCTGGGGGTCTTCAGGATCTCACAAAATTATTATTATTATTCTCTCCGTTAATGACATATTTGTGAATTAATATACTTCTGATTTTTCATTGGAATAGAAAAATATTTCATCTAAAATATAAACAAACAAGCCTATAAACAGGTTAATCATCATAAAAACTTTAATTATAAAACTGTTTTCAGCTTTATAGCCATCATCAATTGCTAACCCTAATAAAATACAAGATGTAAATGCATAGAACAATTGTTAACCAAAATTTAAACATTTCAGTACCACCAATAGAAATATGTATTGGATACAGGTAGGAATTGAAGACAATACACATACCACTAGTGATATGCATATCATTGGTTGAGAACTTCTGGTATAGAACATTTATGAGAACAATTTAAAATTTAAAAATTTTTAGCTTATGTAAAAATAATAAAATTATCAAAACCTTCATTTTTAAAAGGCTACACTTAAAGCTTTTGTGCATATTTTATAAAAATCAAAAAACTCTTGCTAAGTGCTAAATACAAATTATAGTCAAATGTACAAAATGTAGCAGTATAAGTTCAGTGTCTTAATTGTTAAGCAAAAATGTATATGTTTTCTTATTAATTTTTATGTAATACAAAAGCAGAATATGCACAATTCCACATTACTATTGGTAGCAGGAAACTTACCTATTGATAACTTCCAGCACACCATCTCCACATTATACTGAGCTTTTTCAAGTTAACGTAACCTCTTTATTATGCTGCTCCATAATTTCCACACACTACTAAAATAATAATATAATTTCAGCTCACTTGGTCAGGGAAAGAACAATCTTTAATCATAAAAAAACAAACGGATTCACTATAGTGCACTTTCGGCTCAACCGAGCCCTCCTCAGTAGTTTGACGGAGTGTTTAAGTCAAACTACTGAGGAGGGCTCGGTTGAGCTGAAAGTGCACTATAGTGAATCCGTTTGTTTTTTACGATTATGGATTGTTCTTTCCCTGCCCAAGTGAGCTGAAATTATTATTATTTTAGTAGTGTGAGCTTTTTCAGTAAGTTAAATTGATGACTTGCTTGTTCTTCATTAGTTATTTGTAGATTTGTACCACCTCCCTTCAGTAGTTTTATCCTACTCTTTGTCATCCCACAATTTTACAATTTTTGCTTGAGCTCACTTAAAATTCAAATTATAGACATTGGCCTTTTGGGGATATCACTATAGACAGGGTCTTTTTTTCATTGTTGTCTTTATGTTCCTGTATTCTATGCTTGAGGCTTCTACAGGTGCATCCCATGTACTCCTCCTCATTACTTAGGTTTATGTTTTCCGTATGACAATATAAATGCCTTTCTTCTTGTCAGGATTCACTTTATCATTGCAAAGTCGCTGATATTAACAAAGATCAATAAAAATATTTATAAATTAACCTAATGGTCTAACAACTCTGCAAACCAGAGTTTGGCCTGAGCTCAGGTCTTAAACTAATTCTAACTTAAAATTGACTAACTTCAAAACAATCTAACAACAATTAACGTTTAACTGGTAAAACAAAATCGGAAACTTACAACTAGAAGTAATGAATAAGTATTAGCTTGAAAACAACAAGACGATGTTAGAACTTACACTAATAAATTGAAGAAATTCTCAAATAGATTAAATGAAAAAAACTATAAATTTATTAGACTCAAAACACTTATAAAAGTGTTAATAAATGCTTTATTGGAACGATAATAAAGCAACAATCAAATAATCAACAAAACTTGTTTTTAATCTAACTCAAATATCAACAATCAACTATTCACAAGAAATAAACCTTAAATACTAATTAATTCTACTACCTCCACCACCGATACAAACTTCAAACAATCGTCAATTTTTACAAGAAACTCAAATGTCACTTAGCCAACTTTCACGTTGATACAACACCTCATCTGAGTCGTCGGTTGCGTCAGCTTTTATATCGGGTGACTTAAAGTCCCGTGCTGCTTCATTTACATGCTTATAAGTAACAAGTTTAAAGTTATTAGCTTACAGAGTAGTCAATTCATGTCATCCTCTTTACAATTTAATTATATATGAACAAAACATCAATAAGAGATCATTCTTACATTCTCATATCGGACCAGTGGTAAAATTAGTTAGATTAGATGATGTCGTCATTACCCGGGACAGCTCTTCTGGAGGACGGTTCCCAATTCCGTATAACATGATTGCTAACGACGACGGGGAAGGTGGAAGTAAGTTAACTCATAAACTAAAATATAATACTAAACATAAAAATAAGGAGATGTAAATAGTAATATTAAAATACAATTTTAGGCCTTTTTTTGGACAGCCTTTCTCTTGTACATCTTTACGTCACAACAAATAACAAGTACAAAATTAAAAACCCATAATACTATCAATAAAGTTAAAATAAAAATAAATCTACGCAGTTAACCATGGAATTAAAATGCATTTCGGCATTGCGCTCTCTTCAGTTACAACCATTCGTTAATTGCAAAAACAATTTACATAAATTTTTAAAGAATAGAAAAAAATTAATTTATTACAACTTAAAAAAATATATTTTTACCTTTAAATAACAGAATTCTCCCATATATTAATTTAATCATTAAAAAATTGTATTATGGGGTTTTAATTTTGTATTTGTTATTCGTTGTGAAGTAGAGATGTACAAGAGAGAGGCTGTCCAAAAAAAGGCCTAAAATTGTATTTTAATAATACTATTTACATCTCCTTATTTTTATGTTTATTACTAAATATTTATGAAAAAAATAGGTGTAACGGAATAACAATTATTTAAATTTTTTAATGATTAAATTAATATATGGGAGAATTCTGTTATTTAAAGGTAAAAATATATTTTTTTAAGTTGCAATAAATTAATTTTTTTCTATTCTTTAAAAATTTATGTAAATTGTTTTTGCAGTTAACGAATGGTTGTTACTGAAGAGAGCACAATGCCGAAATGCATTTTAATTCCATGGTTAACGGCGTAGATTTATTTTAATTTTAATTTTATTGATTGTATTATGGGGTTTTAATTTTGTATTTGTTATTCGTTGCGAAGTAAAGATGTACAAGAGAAAGGCTGTCCAAAAAAAGGCCTAAAATTGTATTAAAATATAATACGTTCGATAATAATGCAAAGTCGCGGGTTAGAATGAATGTCAATACTACTAATTACAGTAAGCCTAACGGTTCTAGCGACTCTGCAATCCAGAGTTCGGCCTGAGCTCAGGTCTTAAGTGAAGTTCTAACTTAAAACTAATTAATCACAAAACAGTCTAACACAATGTGTAATGTCTAACTGACGAAACAAAATCGGTAATCGGAACTTATAACTAAAAGTGCCAATTAAGTGTTAGAAGTAAAACGAACAAACGATGTAAAATATAATACGTTCGATAATAATGCAAAGTCGCGGGTTAGAATGAATGTCAATACTACTAATTACAGTAAGCCTAACGGTTCTAGCGACTCTGCAATCCAGAGTTCAGCCTGAGCTCAGGTCTTTTTCTAGTTCTAATGACTCTGCAATCCAGAGTTCGGCGCCTAATGGTTCTAACGACTCTGCAATCCAGAGTTCGGCCTGAGCTCAGATCCAAGTTAACTTCCTCACAACCGTAGGTAATCCCAGTTTACCCACGGGACGGTTCTAACGACTCTGCAATCCAGAGTTCGGCCTGAGCTCAGGTCTATTTCTAAGTTCTAACTTAATACTAATTAACGTCAAAAACACTAACTACACTTCACGTTAACCGGCAAAACCAAACCGGAAACGAGAACTTACAACTAAGAGTAACAAACGAGTGTTAGAACTAGACGGACAAAAAGTGTTAGAAACTTAAATACTAATTGGAATAAATTCTCAAACAAGTTAAATAATAATAAAACTATAAATTTATTAGACTCAAAACACTTACAAAAGTGTTA
>AYEL01063647.1:0-19780 GCA_000484575.1 Olivierus martensii
CAATCTCATTATAAATTTTGCTTTAAATTATCATAGATTACTTCCTATTTATGTCTGTATACTTCTTTTTGTTATTTGACTTCAATTTCTGTCTTTTTCGACCGAAAAATGTTGACTGTTCCCCAGCTCGAGAGTTCAGTTTGCATTCGACGTGTCGAGGCTACATAAATGTTGCATTTAAAAAATATTTAATTTATTTCAGAATTTAAATAATATTTTATTCATTTCAGAAATTATGATTTTTTATTTTAAGATAAAAATTATAATTATTATTTAAATAACTGAAAAGGTAAATCGATAGTTTGTTAGTTGCCAATTTCATATATTTAGTATAACCTTGTATATAATATACAAGGTTATACTAAATAAATGAAAAATCTCAAATTTGACAGATAAACAAATGTTTCGTTTTTGGTCTATTTGGGCACATAGTGACCAGGGGCTAACTAGTAAAAAATCTCAAATTTGACAGATAAACAAATGTTTCATTTTTGGTCTATTTGGGCATATAGTGACCAGGGGCTAACTAGTACTTAAAGATTCAAATTCAGGAATGTAGGAATGGTCTGTTTCTATGAATAGTTACCAACATTCTTTGGTCTGGGATGAGGAAGTTTTATTATTGTTCTCAAATAGTCATAGGCTTTAGATGAATAAAAATCAAGAGTTAATGCAAACTGTTTTATAATATTTGTGTATTCGCCAACATTATCAGATGACCTATTCCTTAACAGCTCTTTTAAAACATCATTAAAACAATTTTCAATGATCATGGATCCTTGATAATTTGATATTTTTATTTTTAAATTTTCAATAATATCTTTTAAATTTTTAATTCTTTGTCGTCATCTACGTGCAAGCTGAAGTGTTTTTTTTCTCTGCAGTCAAAGTGGTACATTTATCAAGCACAGTTTGAAGTTTTTTTTTGTATTTTTTTTGGACTGGGTAGTGAATATGTATGGTCATTATGATCATTAGTTGGTGATGTGGAATTCCTGTTTAAAGGTTCATAAGCACTGATCTTTCTCTCAGATGTTCCTGCTTCATGATTATTTGAAAAGTCTGGTAAATTAACAGGTTGTTCTAATCTGTATTGCCTTCTTTCCCTCTTTTTTGGAGATGTTTTCTTTACATGTTGAGGAAAGTCAAAAATAGATGGCACAGCTTGATTTAATAGACAAATGCCATTCGATTCATAAAAAAATGTCCTTTAAAATGTTGTGAGCATATTCTACTTGATTTAGATGGTTTCCAATTTTTACGTCTCATATTTCGAATCCATTGTGACAATAATGCTTCCTTATGAAAAGGAAATCTGAAAAATAAAAATAATTAAAAATTACAGTATATAAATATTTGTCAGCTGGATGAAAGAGTTTCACAAAAGTATTCTAAAATGTTTGTCATCAATTTGACTGTATTATAATAAATATATAATAAAATATTTTAAATTGCACTCACATCCTTCAACTCCAGACCTCAACAACATAGTATAAAAAGAGTGGCCAGATGGCTGAGTGGTAACACTGTTGGCCTGCCATGCAGGAGGACCTGGGTTCATGTCCCAGGTCTGATATCTTCTGAAAAGTTTTTTGGGGTGCTGGGCCTGGCCTAATGATCCCTGTCCTTTACCATCTGGCCCCCTCCATAGGTATGGGTGCAGCCCATGGTTGGAACTGGCCCCTCCCCTTAGTAATCTCTGATTGGAAAGGGGTATAAAAGAAAAAAAGTATAAAAAGGAATGAAAATAAACACAAAATGATCAGAGAAATGAATACAATCAACATATTTAACAGCAGAACTTTTAGAGCCTGTCACATGCTGGCCAATACCCATGATGAGGTCAACTGAAAGATTAAAGGATGGGGTTGGATGGAAGGTTTGAACTTCCCTCCTGACATACTGGAGGTATGGAATCTGGAATTAAATCTGAATCTTTTTAAGGTAATAGGTCAGATATCATATGGTAAAGAAATTGCTTATTGGAAATTTTAGAACATGCAAAGAAATTAAGTATTAATGATTTCAATTATAATAAATAAATAAAAAATGTATTATATCTGATCACAATGTTAAATAATTTTTCTGTATCTTAAAATCAGAATCAAAGATAGTACTATAAATGGAAATTAGACTGACTAAGCCTCTGGGATTTTGAAATTATGTTCTATGTTTTGAACATTTTGACTTAAACCAAAAACACAGAATTAATTCCTGTCATCTCTTGAATCATCTTTATATACATTATAAGAAGTGTAAGTATAGCTTTAATTCTGTGAAATGAATTCTAAATATCAAAACAATAGCTCTCATAAAAATAAATAGGTAATAGTAATTCCATTTCTTTTTGAACTATTTAAATTCACTTCTATCTTATCATATAAATAGCCAACTAGATTCCAACTTGCAATATTTTGTACTATGACTGTGATTTTTTTTCTTTCTAACGTTTTAATAATAATATATTTTACTTACAGCTCTATTACAGGAGTAGTAACTCTATTACTCCTGTAATAGAGCTGTAAGTAAAATATAGTTAAATTTTAAAGAAAGACAGGAGTACTAATACTAGTTTTAATAATATTTTACATTAAGCATTGCCAATGTTCGATATTCATCATTTTTTTTTAATTTGTAGCATAACATCTAATTTTATTTTATAATTATTAGATGGTTCTCACAATACATCATCATCTCTCTTCAATGAGTGATTTCACCAATTCAGTCTAACATAATGATGTTATTAAAAATATACTTAGAGAAAATGTGTGTTTAAGGGATCCATTATGATGAAAAAAGATTTACAAAAACTTTCTAGTGAGTTAAATACTAATTTTTCCAAATACTATTTCATTGAAAGTCATCAATTTTGTTATTTTTTTATTTCTTGTGAATTCAGTTAATAAAAGCAAGAAGTTTATTTAATAACACAATTATTTGCTAGTTCACATAGAATCGACACTCTACTTATATGGTTAATTCCTTCTGAAAATTTCTGCAGAAGTCCAATAATGTTTAATTGATATAAATGATTATACATGATTGATAAATATGATAGATGGATGAAAATAATGAGTACTGATATGAAAATTTAGGTGACATTAGGTTTATAAATGATATTTAAAAAAAAAAAATATTTGTATTTTATAGATATTTAGTACAATATTGATTTATGCATTCTAAATTGCATAAATTATTTTATTAACATCATAATTAAAAATTTGAATAATATAATAATCGAATTCATATTTCTGAATTCCTTATTGTAAAGAGAAAAAGCAACATTTAAACAAGATTATTATTTTTATTAGTATGAAAATAATTTTTTCTGCAAGATATTTTTTCTCTTTTCAGTTACGTGCATTCTAAATTGCATAAAATAAATTATTTTATTAACATCATAATTAAAAATTTACAATAAGGAATTCAGAAATATGAATTCGATTATTATATTATTCAAAGAGAAAAAGCAACATTTAAACAAGATTATTTTTATTAGTATGAAAATAATTTTTTCTGCAAGATATTTTTTCTCTTTTCAGTTACTCTAAACCAGCACTTCTCAAACTTTTTTACTTGGTGACCCCTTTTACCTCAATAAAATATTTTCGTGATCCTGGGTATATAGAGGTATATAAACTAGGAATACGAATTAAAACATTTGTTAAAATTTTTGCGACCCCCAAACTTTGTTACATGACCCCATATGAGATCACAACTTACACTTTGAGAAGCACTGCTCTAAACAGATCTAGCAGTAAGAGTTTAGTTTCTAGAGTAAGTAAAGCAAGTGAGTCTTCTTGTAAATGTATTAAATTAACAAAAAAAATTTTTCTTGCTTAAATACTAATTTTGTATTTGAGTTATTCTTTTTGGATCAATATAATTTATATTTGTTCATACAGTTGTTTTAAGTATTTTCTGTTGTATGTTCATATCTAAATCTACTTAAATAACAAGTTTAATTATTAACTAAGATATACAGAAGATTATATGACAAAGTAATGTAAAACCTATTTTATGATCTAATAATGATTTGGATCAAATTTTAATGCTAAAAATGAATACTTAGTGTGTTGAATACTATGAAAACAGTTGCTGCTAACAGACTAGCAGAATTATTAATTGTCAATTGAATGTAGTAATTTTATAAATTCTATAATTAACAATAGAGCATCTATAATCTGAATCACTGTGATCCAAAACACATTACAGTATCTATTTTTAGTGTACTGGTTGTTATATTCAACGAATGTAGTAATTTTATAAATTCACTGTGATCCAAAACACATTACAGTATCTATTTTTAGTGTACTGGTTGTTATATTCAAGTATTACTTCTACTGTTTAATTTATTCATTTCTGATTATTTATTCAAAGATATATGCAGTATAGCATATAAATAATCTTAAATAAATGTGGAGTTAAACAACTTGGATGGTCACAGGAGAAAGGCAATTTTGGCAATTAACGAAGACAGAATCAGGAAATTGAAGGCAAAATTGAGAATGAGGTATATTAAAAAGATAAAATGGATCTTTCATAAACAGTTAGGTAAGAGTTGTAGTTCGAAACCTTCATTGAAGGACTTTGTGGTAGCTATGGATGACATTTCAGTTCCAAGTTTTCGGAAAGATTGATTCAGAAGGGTCCTAAATGTTCTCTTCGTAGCGGAAATCATTTAATAAATTCCATCCCACAACTGGAATCTTGTCTTATTGGTGTGGAGGACACAGCTGCAGAAAGTGTCAGATGGGATATCGCTAAATGCTTTAAAAATAAACAAAGCCTTTCAAAGGAGGAACGCTCTGACCAGGTGGCCGTTAAGTTAACTAAACAGTGGATGCAAGAGGAAGGCATCACTTGCACACGGGACGATAAATCCAACAGAATGGTATTTTTAAAAACGTCCACTTACAATGATATGTTATTTAATTATATTTCTACTTCTGAGTCAGTTTTAGTCAATGAGGATCCTACCGATAAGCTTGCAGGTAGGGTGGCTAGGCTGATGAGGAACAAGAAACTACCTAACTTTTTGAATAATGCGTATGTCACTGCACCATCGTGTCCGCGGCTTTTTGGTTTCGTGAAATTGCACAAAAATCCGGTTAGTATTAGGCCCATAGTGGCCCGCTATATGTGCCCTACTTTTACATTGGAGAAAAAAATTGCGAACTAAGTCCGCGAGTTTTTAATGTTGTATTTTTATTAATATCTCTTCGGGTTTTTCACTTTGTTTTGTTATTATTATTATTATTATTATTAGTATTTGTTACCGGTATTATGATTGTTGTAGAAGTGGAATTTGTAGTGATAATGTGTAAAAGTTTATACAACGTCTCTTATGACATCATTTTTGAGTTGTTTATTCCTGTAAGGGGTTGCTTTCTCTCTTCGTATATTCATTACAGCTGAAGTTCACCTACTGATAAGGTCGAAAGCATTTACTGTTAATAAAGTATCATCCTGTTTAGAGCTTTGTATTTTGTGTGGCACTTTGTGAGTGTAACAGGATGGTTTTAAAGAATATATATTGTTTCTTCAATCGCTTTCTTAATTATTTACAACAATTTCCTAAAGTAATAATTTTTTATATTACTTCATACTTTAAAATATATCAGTAATATTCTTGGGTACAATATTGTAATTTGATTACATGTTTAATTGCACTTTTTTATATAAATTGGATATTCTTATGTGTATTTGATTAACTGAGCCAATTTGTCTTGATTAGTTTGATACTCAACTGCATGTTGAGTATCAAACTAATCAAGACAAATTGAACAACAGTATTAGTTTTTATTATAGCATTTGAGTTATAACTCAGTTTATTATTTCAATGTAAAAAATTGAATTATAACTCAAATATCCAAAAAATTGTATTTGAAATAAGATTTATGAATAAATCATAAATAGTTCATTCTGACTTTGGCACTTTTATCAATTACTGATTATTGCAATCATTCAATTCTTGGACAATTAATTAATTAAGAATGTTTTGAATTTTCTCAGTTTTTAAAAATGGGGAAGACAGAATAATATATTTTTTTATAAGTTGCTTTTAGGTACATCTGTACCTCATCTGAAAAATCTGAGAATGTTCTTCAGTCATTGATCCATTAAAAATGACATTATAACAACAATTAATGAAATTTAGATAAATCTTTTTTCAATATAATGGCCCTTAAACAACTTTTTTCCTAATCTTTTGAAAACACAATTGACAATTTAATATCATTTATATTTGAAAAAAATTATTGCAATTAAACTTCTTATACTATTTTAAGTACACTTTATCAATTTTTATCATTATTAATATATTGCAATACATAGGTGTTTACAATAATGATTTTAGAGGTAGTAGTTAACAATTTAAAAAAAAATGAAATCATTTACATATCTTTCCAACTAAACAAATTCTTTTAAAGAGTTACAATCATGCAAATTAAGTATTAAAAACAATCCTGAGGATTAATAATAATAATAATCATTTTGGCAATTGTATATTTTAGTTAAAATATTCATTCTAATTACTACATTACCAAGATAATTATTTTTATATTGTATAGAAAATGTAACAAAATGACCACATACTCTGACTTTCTCATAAATTTTTCTTGGACAATATAAAAAAAACAATTTGTAGAAAATGATGAAAAACCGTATAAAACTTTTAACATTAAATTACACCAATAAAAAAATTTGATGCAAACTTTAACATTTTAGCTTGCAATATTAAGTAATTATACATGATATTTCATCCTGCTACTACTACAGAATTTTTCACATATATCTTTGAAAACAATAAAAAAAATAGAAACAACAAATCATATATCATAATACACAAAAGTTTATTTTTACATTGTTGACAAATGCTGGGATATCATATTTATAAGTATGATATCATCTAAATTGAATCTGGTACATCATCATATAATGTCTAACACACACACTGTCAGCAATTGATTTCACAGATCTCCAATATTTGTTCAATGTTTTAAAATATTTTATATTTTCTAATTTCTACATGATAAAATTGTGCACAATCATCAAAATAATACAGATAAATATTTTGCTAAAATAAACATTTGTAATATGATATATGAAATACTGTTTCTACTTTTTGTTGATATTCAATTAAAACTTGTGGAAATAAATGGAAATATTCTAGAGTGCAGGAGTGAAAAGACACATTTTCAATTAAGTATTATTAGTATTTACTGAGTTAATTCAAAATAAATGTAACATTTACTTATCTGTAACAGAATTTCATTTTATTCTGGGAGAAAATAATTCAAACTGACCCAAAGGCAGTATTCTTAAATATCTGAACATTTTTTCTGCACTGAGAGTGCTTCCATGTCTGCAATATCCAAAAAAGTATTTCTTTGACTTTTGTGTAAATCATGATTTTACACAATCTTTCATATAACATGCAACATGAAATCAATAGTCTGTGGAAGCAGTTGATACATTTTCAAATGAAAATGATTATATTCAACAAGAAAATAGAAGCAACACTAATAAAACATCAAATGGAATGTTAAAAATTATAAATAATTAAAAGAACTTTTAATTCTAAAATAGACAGGACTGAATTTCAAATAATTTATAAATAGACAAAGAAAATTTTTGGAGATTCTAACAACTTTTTGTTTACATATGTTAATAAAATTTCCAAAAATCATTTTAAAGTTATCATCTAATTAACGATATAACAATTTAGTCATCATTAATGACATCAATGCCAATGTTGTTTTTGTTACATATGGCATTTCATTGTTGATAATATCTATTTAATAACAGCTCTATGTTAAGGATATCACATTCAAAAAATAAGTGCTATTTTGATTATTTAAAACAGTGATGGCCAATCAATGATATGCATGTCAAAATCAGTACCAAACAAGATTTTTATGACATTCTTAACAAATTTTATTTAAAGGCATAAAATATCAATTAACACACTGACACCCAGTATCATATGGCATATGGGGAGTATGAAATTATTTTTGCCATCCAATTTCATATAGATCTGTTTAAAACTTTATCAATTGAATTTCCTAAGTAACTTTCACATTGATCTATCTATCCGTACTTGCAGCACTGATATTTGTACTATAATTTAATGTAAGTTTCACCCTTTAAGTTTGATTTTTTATCTAATGAATAGTAGACTTGCAATATTGTGAAACATGTGAAATTTTAAAAAAATACCATTTAATCTATACTTATCAGTTATTAATTTGTTTATAATGTAGGATTTAGTATATTCCAAGTAAAACTTGATTATTTACAAATACAGTAAGACCCCGTTTAACACAGGATACAGGAAAACCAAGAGTTAAAGAAAACAGTGTTAAACGAGATCATCTTAACATGTAAATAATGGAAGTAGGTGAAACAAGACAATGAATAAAAAATATATCTACCTTTTTTATTTTGTAACATGTATTATTATTATTGTATTTCATTAATTATAGGCATTTTTTATTGCTAATATCAATTCATATTCATAAATCATTCATGAAAATCAAAAATATAATAATTTGTGATGATGAAGGTTCTTCCTCAATTGATACTTTTTGTTTTTTCATTAAGAATCATCTAACGAAAAATTGTTTGCCTTTTTCTCTTTCGTTCAGCAAGCAACTGTAGATAGCAAGACATTGCATCCATGACACTTCGTCTTGCCATTGAACTTCTATCAAAATTTGGATAATTTTGTATAAACTAATCCATAATTTCTGTAATAGTGGATAAACTTTAACTGTAAAATAATGCTGATGAATGATCATAAATATGAACTGTGACCACAGCAGACTTTCACATGTACTGCACTGAATTGATATCAAACGCATTGCGAGACAGCATAAGAGTACCAAAGCAATAAATTAGTACGATTTGGATTTATGTGAGTATAACGATTTGAAAAACCACGCCAAAGTGAATCAATAAAAAATATAGAATTCGAAAAATACCACATTATATTGAAACAGCATTAAACGGAGAAGCTTTAAGCGGGGTCTTACTGTATAATAAAATCTTTAAAAATTATGAAATTCTTTACAGTTAGCTGTTACCATATCATGTAAAGGTTGATTATTGCATTTTTTAAAATTAATTCAAAAATTTACGAAATATAGTATAAGAATGATTTCTCTCTCTTTATATCATATGAATATTTTTGATTTTTATTAAGAATAAAATCAAAAATTTTTCATCACTACAAAGTAGCCAGACTGATTTATGTGAAATGACAAAGACATTGAAAAGCATCATAAAAACACCAGTCCATGTTTTAGTGACCTAAATCTGCACCCTCCAATCATCAATGTGTTAAAGCAGGTATATACAAATTTTCTATGTTGCATTATTTTTCATTTCAATACAAGCTAGTGCACCTTCAATACTGACAAGATTTTCAAAAGGAATTTGAGAACATGGATTACAGATTGTCCTTGACTTATGATGGGGTTATGTTTTGTTAACTCCACTGAAAATTACCCATAATGTTAATAATTTCTAATAATAATAGACAATGGAATACTGAAACCTTTAAGATGGTATAATCATCCAGATTTGATTCTGTGTCATCAAGGCTTGAAATAATCTGGAATTGAACCCAGATCCTAAGTTGGTAAGTGATTGCTTTACTATATTTTTAATATAATAAAAAAATATTTCTAAATAATATGTTATGAAATAGCCAAGTTCAAAATATTGTAAAGGCCATCTTAAGATTGGAATATCATAAGTTGAATGATTTTAAGTCGAGATTATCTGTAGTTTCCAGAAGATGGGGTTCAAGTTTTATTTTTGACAAATAAACAAATATTTTTTAAGAGTTTGTATTCTTTTTATGCAAAATGCAATAAGAAAAAATTACAAATTGTACAATATCAGGGGCAATGGGCTTATGCACAAAAATATATGATATAATACTATGCTCATCTAGTCAGGCTGGTCATAATACCTCAATGGCATTGAAACATTATTTCAGGAATGCAAAATTTATAAAAATAATTTCAGAAAAATAAAATTAGTTAACAATACATAATTCAGAAGTTTGTGTTGCTTTCAAAGTGAAACCTTATCATCCCAAATATAGCATTACAAATAGTTAATACAAAAATATTATTATTAAAAATGTCAATGTGCATTTAAAAGGTGTAATTAATTACATGTATTGTACATAAATATCAATCAAAATAAGTGTTCCTTTTTAATCAGTAATATACTAACCTTCTGATTTTGTGTCATTGAAAAATGAAATTATGCAAACTGTGTTCACAAAATGAAATGATGCAAACTGGGAGACTATTTTTTATAAGAACATATTGAAATATTACAGATTAAATTCAGAAAGTTAAAGAATCTATTATTTTAGCAGCAGGAAGAGTATAGTATATCAAATGAAAATAATTCTATTACAAAAATGAGACTAATGAAATAATAATACTATTTTTAGAAGATAATTTAATCATTAAAGTTATTTCTGTTTGTATTTTACTTTAACAACATACTTGTCAGCTCATTATTTATCCTTTTTTTTTTCAAAAAAGATTATTTTCTCAGCAAATTACAATTCCATCTGTATTTTACATCTGCCAATTTTCTGATATGTAATATAATTTTAATGTTAAATCCAGGAAATCTGTACAGAATTTATATGATTTGTTAATAATGCAAGAATTATTCCATCTGTAATTTTTAAGATTAGATATACAATAAAATTCAATTTTGTCAGAGAAATGAAATACAAGGTATTTTTTTTTTTTGGCTGTCTTATGTTAAATGAATGAATATATAGTGTATCTATATATATCTTCTATATATAATGGTAGCTACATTAATAAGAGGATATTGATTGAGACTTCAAATTTAGAGATGCAATCTGCAATTTTAACAACACAGTGAAGTTTTAGTATATTTAAAAAATTGAGGGAAAAAATGAAGGAAAAATAGTGGCACTCCATCAATTGGATTTTGGCATGCATAGACTTTTGGATTTGCCATCAATGATTTAAAATATGGAAATAAGAAATATTATCTGTAAAAATATATTTGCATTGATTTGTTTAAAAAATCTCTCTCAATCTCTGAGAAATTTTCAGTGTCACATATCATGAATTTAAAGAATTATAAAGTGACATTTTATTGCAATTTTAACATTTTAATTTTAAAAAATTAGCACCAAACTTTTTCTTTTATTAGAAATTAAATTTGACATTCATTGTTACCATTAATGATGGCTTTGTCAGTACGATTTACATTAATCATATTTAATATACATATTATTTTGATTAAAAATATATCCTAATTCTTAAAATTAGATTTATAATATAATTTTGTAAAAAAAAAAAACATCATTTTTCTAAAAATTTGAACTAACTTTTATATACTGATATTCTTAAATGATATATTTTAAATTGAAGTGATATCATATGTCCAAATAATACAGCAACTCAATTAGCATGAATTCACATACTACAAAACAGTAAGAAATTAATATATCTAACATAGCAACTGTAGCAATACAAGAGATATTTGCCTCTAGCCTATGTTTGTAAGGCACAAAATGACATCTGTCTCTTGTATTACTAGGATCAACTGCTAAATTCTGTGAAACACTTACAGACGAATACTATTCTATTTTCAATTATCATCGAATGCTTAACTATTTGATATCAGTTCACAATTTAATGTATATCATTTGAAAACACCTATTGTAATTATTTTACCATTAAAAGATAACTTGAGCATAATGGTTTAAAACAAGATGAAGTGATAATGAATAAATCTCAATGTTACTTCTCAGACAATTATATATATTTTAAATAATATTTTATCCTACTTATAAAAAAGGAATAAAAACTGATGATTTAATTTCTAAACTGCTCACTCTTTAACAATTTCATAACAATTTCTAATCTTTAACAATTTTCTTTTCAATATCAATACTTTTATAAATTTTTTTTATATTAACAAATACAAAGCAGACTACTTCACAAAATAATAACAGTGCATTAATTATTTAGATTACTTTATATTTCAGTCAAGAAGTTCAACATAATTTGCAGGAAACAGACCATAAGAGCCATCAGGAGCCATACCTTGCCACCAACCTTCATCTATTTGCTCTATTTGAGATATGATATCATCAGGATCAAAAGATATTTCAGTTTCATCAGCTTGAAGGAGGGGAAAAAGTAATAAAATCATCATATAAAGAATGTAAGTATAAAAAATTATAATTAATAAAGTAATATCAACGACAAAGTAAATTGATAAGCTTTCCTAAAATCATTTTATAATAATTAAAAGACATATCTTTCAAAAATATTTCTTTGCTTTCTACTTCATGTTGCTGAGAATTTCACTTCTTATACAAATCTCTAAGAATACAATATACTATTGTATCATATATAAAGGCTATTACTTCTTTGAATTCCAAAAAATAATGTCTATATTACCAAGTTAATGGCTTTACAATATGAAATTATTCTGTGTTTAGAAAAATTAACAATTTATGTATCAGAAAGAATACAATTTTGAAATTATTATTATTTCTTCTATATCTGATCCAAAATTTATCTATGGTTTTCTTTTTTGAAGCAAAATCATAGATGTATCATTACCAACGAAAATTTAAACAAATTATGAAAAAATAAATGCTACTGAAAAATATCATTTTAAATTATATTTGGATATGCAATACTGTATTCTAAGTTTTATAGTTTTTTTTTAATAACAACACTTACCTGCTTGATAATCATACAAAGCCCTTGCTCTTAGATCCAGCCATGTTTTTTCTTGATTATTTGCCATTATAACTTGAGGAGGATCTTTAACTTCTTGTTGCTGTGAAACATTTATGCCATGCTCTGCCATCATTTCTGTTAATGGATCTTTGACATCTGGTGGTGCTTCAAGAGTTGGTTCTAATTAAATATATATATTTATTTCAGTAAATACTTTTTTAACATAATTTACAACATGTCTTCCAGATATTAATTACCATCCCAATTTTGCTCCTCTTCAGGATTGTTCTCTAATTCAGAATCTTGACGGGGAGGTAATCCTTCTTTTAAAAGATTTCTTGTATAATTGAAATGTTCAGGAGGTATTTGAGAAGTGAGTTTGCTTTCTTCACTTTCCCTTTCAATGATTTCCTGCTCAGTTGGACTAGTTTCTTGTAATGAATAAAATGTTTGTTGTTCTGTGGGAGAAGACACTGAAGTGGATCGCATTACTTCTTCTGTTAGCATGGGCTAAAAATAGAATAAATATATAAAATAAATCAATAAAATCTCAAAGAAAAGAAACAAATTATAAATTATTAAATATGAAATAAATTATTATAAGGAAAGCATAAAATAATAATTATAATTTTTATGTAAATAATGGAAAGCATGAAATATTTTTTGGCATTTAATTTTTTCATTTCTATAATTATCAGATGCTAAGGATATTGAATAACTTCCATAATTTCTCTATTGAAAAGCTAAATTATAAAAGAAATCCCATATTTTCCCTGAAAATATTTAATTATGTGAAAATATTCTTTCTATGAAAAAAATACTTTATACTTCACTCAAAATGAAAATACATTTTTAGTCTTAGGTTTCATCATTTATATTCCTTATTACAAGGGCTGGGCAAACTACAGCCCTTGTAACTAATAACCACAATGAAAAAATTTTATTGATAAATAAAATGTATATATAAAAATATATAAATTTAAACAAGAGATTAGCTGAACACAAGCGTGACATCAAGCATGCCAACTTGACAACATCTTTAGCACTAGAAGCCTACGATAAAGACCTGACCATATACTGGGATGACGCGAAAATTATCAAAAAGGTGAATCCCGGAACGAAACCCACCATCACCGAATCTTTAGAGATTTTCAAGAGAAATAGAACCGAAAACCTAGTGAATGAAAAGACTGCTTGGGACCCACCTGACCCTTGGAAATACGTGCTCAGTAAAGAAAGCCACTAAACCTGTTCCTCGTTATAATTTTATTAACTTTTACACTACTTCTGATTTGTTAGTATAGTATGTAAAAACCGTCGCGTTTATGCTAACCTGGTTACACAATTTCAATTTAAAATTGTTAAAAGTATATTTATTATGTTGTTGTCTTTTAAAATTGATACTATGTTATACGGTTTCGTTTATAACTGTTAATAGTTTATTTTTGTTACAATTTTATATATTTTAAAATACTGTTTTTACAAAACGTCATGTTGTTTACGTTTAGCATCGTATAGCTGTTACCATAGCAACACAGCTGCCTGTTTCCTTTTTTGTGTTTAAATTTATTCTTTAGAACGAACTGCCTGAAGATGGCGTTATAGCCGAAAACGTTTGTGATATTTTAAATAAATGTGTTTATTTTATTTTACTCAACTGCGATTAGTGCTGTTTATGTTTATCTTGACTTAAAAATATATAAAAAAAAATATCAAATCTGTTCCATATCTCAGTTCCATATAGTTTATGTAATTTCTAGAAAAATTAATAAATAATAACTCATATGGTAAACTATAGATGTCATTACACTGTCATATTTCCATGGATATTTAATTACAAAAATAGGTTTGATTAACCATTAACCAGAGTTAATATCATTGCACAAGAAATTGGTTGCAAAATACATTCAAAATCAAACAAAATTATTTTTACAGTCAATCAACTCAATAGTTTTAGTAATTTCAGTATTTGTATTTAATATTCGGGCAATTTCCTAAACAGGTATGTTTTTAATTGTTGTTTCAAATTTAAAATGATTAAATTATAATTTTAATATATAATTTAAAAGAATTTCACCCCTGCTAAGTTTCTCTGAAAACAGCATTTAACTTTTTTCGGATTGCTGGCATTATCCAAATCGATGAATCATATATTGGCCAATGAAAGCTGATCTACTAAGAAAATTAGATTAATTTTAACATGCCACCATTTTATGTTATATTAGTAACAAACGCACCTCTTAGGAAAAAGTTCAGGATCTTTCGGCATTTAACTTTTTTCGGATTGCTGGCATTATCCAAACCGATGAATCATATATTGGCTAATGAAAGCTGATCTACTAAGAAAATTAGATTAATTTTAACATGCTACCATTTTATGTTATATTAGTAACAAACGCACCTCTTAGGAAAAAGTTCAGGATCTTTCTATTTTGACTATATAAATTTCTAAGAGAATTATATCACCTCAGACAATTATTAGGCAAAGGCAGGCTTTTGGGAAGTTTTGTTTCCTATTTTGTTTTACGTCCCTTTCCAATCAGAGAGATTACTATCAATGTTGTATTTTCTTTTTAATTATTAAAGAATAAAAAATATGTATAATATAAGTGCAGCCCTAGGCTATTTTCATTGATACGATATGGCCCTTTCTCCCAAAAGTTTGCCCACTGATTTATTTGATTATAAGCAAATATCAAAAAATTAAGATTTTTTAAAATTTAAAATATTTAATAAATAATTGACTCATATTTAATAAACATACAAGTTAAAAGAAAAGCAAATCCAAAATATGCAGAGATTATTTTATTAGCAACAGATAGATTGAAAATTCACATACTGATTGTCAGAAGTGCAAATTGATATCTTACATATATGAATGAAAAATTATTATTAAATAAACTTTCACCTAAGTTTACAAGCATAGAAATTTTCTGAAAAATTATCAAAAATTGAATTCTTGTAAACTGAGGTAAAATTATTAATTTAAACAGAAAAAATTATGATATGTTCAAGTCTAGCAATTTTATTTCTTCTATATGTGGAATTTATTATATTAAATTTCAATATAAATACAATTTTTTTAAAGAATTTAAAACTTATCATTACTTAGAAAAACAAAAAATATCTCTTAATGTCAATTTTTATAAGAATTTTATGAAATAGCAATATTTCATTAAATTTATATGCTTTTATGTTATGTTTAGTTTTATATATGATGAAACATTTATTTGCATTTCAAATCACTGGTTTTTGATAATGTTCATAATGAATTATTATGATTATTGCTTTTTACAAATAATACTTTACAAAATTGCTAAATAGCAATAGATATAGATTTTTGAGGATATATTTTTTTTATATCATTTCCCAAACAGAAGTTATTAAACAGCAGGCCTATTATAGAATCCATTAGAGATTGCCTATGTGATTTGAGTCTGACAATACAGAAGATCTTCAAAGATGGAGATCAATGAGTTGGGCCCAAATACCGTTAAAAAGATATGCATATATGGTTTTGAACATGGAATTGAATCTGGGTTCCTCAAGTAGCAAACAGCAGCTTCATGACAATCAATGCAGAGGAAAATCTATATGATTATTCCACAATGGCAACTACCTATTTATTACGAACTTTAAGAAAACTGTCTTTGTTTAGATTTGTTACAATAATTAATGCTAATTATTGAAGTAATTCTGTGGTTACCTATGTGCTTTCAATATCATTTAAACATTTTATTTCAGAGAGATAGGACTTGTGAATGCATTAAAACGTTTTCCAATTAAATTAATTGTAATTTAGTTCTTAATTTATAAACATTTTTCAGCAACAATTCATGCTTATAACCCAGGGCAGGAATATATAAGATAAAAAAGGGGAAATATAAGTAAGAAAATACATTATCTATGAACATCACAGATGTATTTCTATAAAAGTATGTTAATGCAGTTGCTTGTGCTAATATGTTAAGTATGGTTAACATTATTTACATACTTTATTAAATAAACTTTAAAGATTTATATAATATAATCAGATTAATTATTATTATTAATTTCTATTTCAAAACTTTGTGATAAAAACTTTTGAAAACAGAAATAAATAAATTTTAAAGAATAAAAGATTTTAATATTAAAAATTACATGAATTGCTGGATATGTTGCTCTTCTTCCTGCATTAATAGCACTCATTTGTCCAGCACATGTATTTTGTTCAAATATTGCTCTTGCATTGATAGTTCTTTTTGAAATAAGTGCTTGTGCTTCCTGAAATGAAAAAATTTTATTTTATATCTATACATAATAATCAAAAATGAATATATGGACTCTTAATTAACAGTTTTAATAAAACTAATTACTATTATCATTAATTAAATTTAGGATATGCATGATAAAAATCATAATTTGTTTCCAGATGAATATAAATTTCTCTTTTTTTCCATTCTAAAAATACATATTAAAAACAGAAAAATCAAGGATGAATAATTTTGAAATATAAATTACTTAACTACTACATTTTAATAAATTTTATGAGTGCATATTAATGCGTTAATATTAACAAAAATAATTACAATTAATAAAAAGTAGAGAACAAAATAATTTTTTCCTTAATCTAAAAACAGATGGTTTTATTACATTAATATTAACAAAAATAATTACAATAAAAAGTAGAGAACAAAATAATTTTTTCCTTAATCTAAAAACAGATGGTTTTATTAGTATTGAAAAGCAGGTCAGATGAACTCCAAATACATATGACATGGTTAAATTATATAATAGGTTACCTGAAGTATGCTATGTTTATTTAATAAATCTGATTTGGGTATTGAAAAGAAATTCAGTTGGATACCAAAAATGATATAAAAATATATATTTTTTATGAACACAAAATAGAAATAAAAAATATTTTGCAAAAGCTAAAACTATTTAAAAAATATGGCCAAAATTGATCAATTATTGAAATATCTTTAAAAACTTTAATCAAAGAAAATTTTTAATTAACACACATTATTCAAAATCTCATTTTATATATAATCAAATTTCTATTACCTTTCATAATTTGAAATAATAATTATGAAAATTAATGATATTTATTTTGTTTTGCTTGTTGTTTAATTAATGGAAATTAGATGATCAAGAAGCAGAACAATAGCTTTTGTGAGACTGGCATATTTTGTAAATAGCTACAAAAATTATTACAGCACATTCACTTGCTTATTTCTTAGCAGATGATTTTTATTGTGTTCACTCTCTCTAGTCAGAAATAATTTCAAAACATATTTACATAATTCCCTTTCAAATTCACTGCCATTTCTGTTATCAAGATAAAATCCTTAGCAGGATAAATTTAACACATGCTAAAAGAAAAAAATTTACAAACAAGAAATATTTTTGGCTTATTTAACCTTCTTCATATTAAAGTAGAAAAAAAAAGAATATGCATATGAAAAATAAAGCAAAATCAACAAAAATAACAATATAGTTAATAATAATTATATTATTTTTAAATGATGATACAGAAGAAAAATTTTAGTTATCTTGAAAATACTCGAAAAGATTCCATTTTTATTTTGACTTATTATAATAAAAAGTAAAAAGAAAACAAAAAATATTTTGTTGCTAGGAAGAACATTAATGGCTTTAACCACTCTTTTAATGGATTATGACAATTTTGAAAATTCATGCTTCTTCCCAATGAACTTCGATGTTCTAAATTACATACAACTATGCTATGCCTTGTACTGTTTGCTTTCTACTATGTATTGAGGAATCTAAATGTCTTAAAAAACACTGTGAACATTGTCTGCCATAAATCATAATTTTTGTTAATGGAGAGTACTTCTGGCAGAATAGTGGCACCCCCATAAATGACCCATGGGAGAAATCCTTCCCAAATTAGTTGTCTAATATCATTCTCATGATCACAGAGCCAGTACTTGAAGTTCTGGCATGTACAGTTCGTTCCAAAAAGGTAGTCACCTAAGCAGAAGATATTCGGCTTCCTTTCAATATTTACAAACCAATGAGATTAATCGATTCAGGCGCAAATTCGGGTTTGAAGAGCTTTGGATGATTTTATTTTTTTCTTCTAAGCAACAGGGTTAGGTAGACTTAATGACAGGTGTTCAATCATTTTTTCCAAAAATTGATTTTGAGCATTAATGACAGGTGTTCAATCATTTTTTCCAAAAATTGATTTTGAGCATAATTAGGAAAGTTTCAATTTATTATTTACAAATTAATCTATGTTGTTAGAAAGTTTCACTTTTATTATTTAAAATTTATTTTATATTGTTTATTATTTACAAATTAATCTATGTTATTATTAATTTAGGCAAAATGAGCATTATATATGTAACTAAACGAGAGCGATAAGCTGTTAAAGCACCAAACAAAGCTTCGGCAATAACATAATGGCAACTACAGGAAGTATTTTATATTTTTATTTGAAAATGCATTAAGATGTTTTATTTGAAAATGTATACTTCTTTCTGCATTTGTAATAAAATTAAAAAATGTTATAAACTATTCTCATTGATAAAGAGTTTAATATCCGTTAATTGACCAAACGATAAAAACCAAGTGATATTTATTTCGTTTCCATGACAACTTAATCATCGGTTTTAAAAAATAAAATATAAAAATTGAACGTGAGTGTCAAAATGAATTTTGTGTTATTATGTCTGTTTTGGTTTTCTACTAATTTTTCTAATAAGAGTTTATATTTGTGTTGAATAGACAAATTTATAGTTTATGTTCTACCATGTCTTTCTGAAAGTTCGGTATAAAGACAAAGTATAACAGATTTCAATTGTTACATATTTACGTATTATGTTCTGTTTATTTTAATAAAGATAACTATCTTTCACTTTGTATTTTTATTGTTTTCACCAAAACATAAAACAATTGGATTTGATTTGTAAAGATATAAATGCTAATCTCAGTTTCTACAAAATTTCATTTTAAAAAATCATTTCTTATGAAATACTTTATTAATTATATCATTAAATGTTTAT